>JAMWET010006290.1:0-68595 GCA_024036415.1 Prochilodus magdalenae
TAGTACACTCAGAAAATGCGCAAGACTCGGTAACCAGACACAATTGAATGGGTGTCTACCGAGCACAAGTTTATCATTCTTGGAGCTTATTCGTCTCAAGGATCTGACTTGACGCAATGATAGAATTTCTCCTCCAAAATCCTTCCTTTCTCATCAGTGGTCAGCGGTATTGAACATGAGAGCTCAAAAGACCAGTGGCATTAGGATTGTGGTATGGTAACCAAGCATACCTGAGAATGGAGAGGGGGAGAATGGGGGGGATGATTCTCTACATTTGAAAATACATTGGAATGACTACCCGAAATTAGACTGACTAAGATTACCCAACCTCTCATAATTGCATGAATCCACATGTGAAACGGGTATTCCATGTCCTCTGTACACCAAAAAATCTTAAAGACATAAATACTGAAAATGCTTTTGGTCCTCTGTAAAGCCATGGGCGCTAAGGTTCCCCTTTTCGTCAATGACACAATTTCCCAAGTGGCGCCAATGTTTCATGCAAACAATTCTGCTGTCCTCCGATCTCCATAGTAATGTGTCGCTTGGCTTAGGCAGTTTCCTAGGGAGGGTCAACTGTACTAAGACAATACAGCTCACACAACTCACATTTGAAGTGTTCTACCTCCTCGCTACGAATGGAACACGGTCCAGAAACTTTGTAAGTCGTGGACTGTTGTGGTACTCTGTCCGTTTTACAACTGTCTCTATCTTACGATAATTAGTACTGGACCGCTGAATTGGATTTAGGTGCTGCGTTATTCATTTATTTCTATCAGCCCTCAGGGTCTCTCTGTCCTCCTGTATAGTACGCTCGAGTCTAATTAATCTACCTCAGATCCCCAGTGTATATATTGTGAGATGTGTACATCTGTATATATCATTATATATATCTATATTGTACAACTGTGAACTAGGCATGCTGAAGCATGTGGTAAATCCTCATATGCCACCGGCTTTGCATGGGGGAAATTATTGCTCAGTATCAAAAATTGTAACAATTGAACTTGGACAATTAAAAGTGACATTTGCAAAGAGTTGTGTTTTTGTCCTGTCATTTATTTGGTCTACAAACTGCACTGATAAATGTGTTGGTTGTGTTTAGACAACTGGACTGTATTGTATACTGTCATTGGTCTGTTCTATAGACCTGAGGTCGGCTGTATTACTTGTTTTCTCATTGATTTCTGTAATATTGGTTGTCTGTATTTCGGAGTCAGCATTCAACCCACTCGAGATTAACAGCTGAGTGAGGAAATCAAGTGGGCTACTTCAGCCTGGATATTGTGTGCCACTAAACTTGCATATGTCTTCCGTATAATATAGTAGTATGCAGGATGGTGATGCCATGTTGTAGATTATATTAGATTGCAAAAGAGGTGGTACACTTCTATACTGCGCGCATGAATCGTCTTGCGATGTCGGAAAATGGCTGGCTAAATGGCTATACTAATGCCATGAACATGTGTATGATTGGCATAAAGGTCAAATATCATTTGGGTGTTGCAAGAAGCCTTGATATAGGGAGAGGAAGTCGAGGCCGGCTTTTACAGGTTTAGAAACTGAAATTTGGTCATCACGGTCTCCCAGCAGTGGCACAAATTCACATTAGAAGTTGTGATCAGGGAAGAGCATCTACCAATCCTGTCCGCAGACTGTGCAATCCTCTGAATGCTGAAAACATATGATAGTGGCCTAAATCCAGAGAACTTGATGTACTGCCAAAGCCAAATCCACTACAGGGCTGTTACTGTGTTCTGTGGTGAATGGATCGAGACTGCTATTGAGGTGACGTTTCAGTCACAGGGGGCACACTTGCTGTGCACGGATGTATCCAATACTAATCAGCCATGCGCATGAGATCGGGTTAGAATTGTGTCTTAGGAGGTTAAATGAAGTTTCTATCCACACGGGTAGATTGACTCTCAGGAATCAACCGCCAACCCTCACACCATCAAAACATTATGTGCTCACAAGTGATTTTTATTTTTGAAAAATATGATTAGATATTTTATGATTGACATTATGATAAAATAGAATCTGACGAACATACAGTAGATTATAAAGGCGTTAAATCCTAGCCTATGGGAGATAGCACTACTACAGTGACTCCACCTTGGTCATGCTAGCAAAGTGTCATTCCTCACAGAAATTAATTGAGACTCATAATACAAGTCATGAATCATCAACCGCATATACTTGGTTGTGTTAACTTAAATGCGTAACAATAGATTTTGACGATTGTGAATCAAGATAACGTGACAACCATTCTGGCTCTGTGAAATAGCCTCTACAGACAATACAGGTTCGGTGAGAAATCATGAACACCGAGTTGTATTTTTAGGCTCCGGCCTTTTTTGGGTCTTGCAACTAAGGCACAGATGTCCCCAAAGGCCTATGTCCCTCCTCCGGGCATTAATACAGGTGCCCCCCATTGTTGCACCACTCTGTACACCCACGGTTCTAGCCACTATAGCACCAATCCCACGCACAGTTACACATTCCAAAACAAAACAAGACTTGTCCATCATATTAAGTTTGCCAGAAGGACGTTGTGAGTGCTACATGGCGAGACACAGTAATCTAGAGCAGGACATCACGCACCATGATGGACTAGGGTCCATGTAACAGAGAGGAGGTACAAGCACTTCCTTCAGAGTGTGCAGTGTCACCTCCGCCTAACGAACCTCTCCTTCTCCTTACATGCGTTGCCTAAATGCGCTGCCAAAGAGGTCTGCTTTCATTGAGCTTCAGCGAGGGGTGGAAGAACGCGGGGGACGGTGACTCGACAAGCGCTGAAGACAATGGCAGAGCAGGTCTGGTGGAAAGAGAGTCTAGCACTTCAAGTTCCTCCTGGGTAGTCACCAACTTAGCCAGAAGGATCTCTACAGGTTTGGATAGCTTTAACACCACTGCACACGTACTTTGCGCACATTTGTCATTAGATGAGCTCAACAGAGCAATCGCTCGCCGTTTCCACTGTTCCTAAAAAGCGCGCCTTAGGTGGGAGGGAGAGGAGGTCAACCTGGCCACAAACATCAGTAAGACGTGTGCCCATTACACGAGTATTTCACTGGCACCGGGACAGAACGACAATGGAACAGGCGAAGCCAGAGAACAGGGGGACGAGAAAAGTGCACTCTATCTCATAGAGGAATAATGGAGAGGCAAAGGGTGAACAAAGAAAACCGAGACACAAAAAAAAAAACATAAAAAGAGTTTTTGTTAAAGTATATTTCCTAATTTTGTTGGGGGTGTGATAAATGAAATTACAGACATGTTTTCACAGCCGAAGAACTAAACATAGTTGCCTCACGGACTAGAACACACACTGACGAGACAATGATGCCCGTGGAGGTAGGGGGACATTTGAAAAGGGCCCAGAACTGAATTATTTTTCCGGCCCTAGATCACCGACCCAGCAACCTCTAACTGTGCCTTTTTGCGACATATAGAACAAATAACACAACGTTAAATAGATGGTAAGCTGTTTTGTACAACTTGTTCAAATCTGTTTAAACACAGATTTCGACGTCTGTTCAATCCCGTAGATAGAATCCAGAACTAATTTTTCTGTTCTTATTATCGCTGCCGTCTATTTCATTTACCTTCTACCCCCTGAAGGCATCTGTGACTGGAGGAGCCACCACTTTTGTTTTTCTCATGAGCTGTGTACCTGTTATTCATTAAGTGCGTCTATTTTCTACTCAATACCCAATGCTTGTTTCACACATTGTAATATAGTCATACTACTACATGATAAGAATCGCAAACGGCGAAAATAACACATATCTGAAAAACATGGTACTTGCTGGATACTGGCTCTACACAGCTTGGCACAATTGGAATCCTAGAACTGCTACCTGCTATACATTCATAAGACCACATTAGACTTATGATAATCTATTTTGTGTTTGACACTGTATCATAATCTCTTTTTCATTTTCTATACCCTACACTATGTAAAGTATGCATTTATATCTAAGGTGATCTGTCAATTTCAGTTGCAATAAGACACACAACCTTAGTAACACTACACTGGAGAGGAGCCTTGACTGTGTTTTCGTTATACTGTACAACCCTGTATTAGTATAATGACAAAAATACAACTCTGACACTGAAATTGTCAGTTCAGCTGTATAAAGATGGCTAGTTTTCTGGATAATCACTCCTAATTTTTTAAAATTATTACGAATTACCCATCATGTCACGTTGTCTTCTTTTGCGGTTCGATTATGGTGACGCAAAGTCAGCATATACGGATCGGGTAACGTGCACAAACGATCTGTCTAAGACAATTTGTTTATACGGGTTCACAAGCAGTCGTCCAGAGTGGAGGGAGTCGTCTGAATGTTTGGTGTGAGTATGTGGAGATGTAGTTGGCTTGGAGCAAATTATACCACCGTTAGCAGATCAGACCGGCTGGACAAAAACTGGGAGACAGGTTGACCAAAAGCCCATGCGAATTGTCCATCATTCTCTAGACATTTTTGCTTTCCCTCGCTCGCTTCTCTCACTGTATGGCAAATGGCGGCACACAAAGATGAAATTCAGCCATAACAAAAAAACACGTATAATAAAGAATACTAACAACCTGAAGCGTTCCTCCACTAACAACATCAGCTGGGTACAAGGATCCAGTTGAACACTGAGACATACCCTTGCTGTTTACTGGAGAGTTATTGTGTTTTTTTTAATAAATAGTCCCCACCACCGGATGCCCCCACCTATCTTGAGTAAACTGCACAGCGGAAACACGTTGCTTGCAAGGCCCCAATCGGGGCGTGAACAGCCGTGGCTTGAAGTTAATAAATGGCTCTCGGCCTAATCCTGTCACACAAATACCCACCCACGTCCCCGCTCGGTCTCATCTTTCCATATATTCATGTAGAGACTAAAAGCTTACTAAATTTTAGAGCAGAGCCATGGTGTTTTATATAATATCTACTCACAAATACTATAATAATTAGTCTCCTTCTCAAATTACTATTTAATAATTAGTCTCCTAAACGCATTGGTGTACCTGTCAGCACTGTTTACTGAATTGCTCTCATTCATTCGTCATATCTTTATATTCCCTAGCTGTCCCACAATTGCAAGACTTAGCCTGCCACAAGCGGGCCTGGAAAGTCATTGGAACCCTTTTTAAAAAGGAAAGGAGGTCCTTCGTTCTACCAGGCTGTAACCTCTACGAACGACTGAATCCATGAGACCACCGTTCTGCTGTAATGAGATGAGACTTACTGGGGAAATCTGGGCACATGGTCAATCAATTTGTGACAAAAAAAAAATCCTCATAGGGATTTAGTGTGCAGCCCCGGAAATAAGCCAGAATCCCATTCTCGCATGTTGGCTTTTCGTGTTACTTTGTATGCCTTTGGATCTGTTCATCATATGGCAATCGAGTCTGGGTCTGCGGGAGGGATCATGATCGCATCTGCCCAGTGAATCATCGTTACTGTTTTAACAGTACTGCAGAAGAAACTCACGGACCCTAAGCTTTTCGGAGCATTCTACAAGGCTAAACTCTGAAAATGTGCTGTGCAAAGGCCTAAATATAGTAACTGTTAACTATGAAAACGAAACCAGGGCAATCTTTTACACTAGTTATACTCCCGTTTCTCCCCCCTATGCAGGCAGGTAGAAAGTCCTCTTGTCTACTGCGTTTTGAACTTAAAGTAGTCCTTCATGAGCAGGTGCCCCTTTCTTCTACTGCATTCTATGATGCTTGCTCTAAAAGTGCATTACCATTTTCTTTAAGATCGAGAGAATAAGTCGTTCCCTTTGTTTCAAGAATGCTGTCTCCTTATACAAATGTAGGATAGGGTTACAATCTAAACAATTAAATATAGGCACGTCATAGGGGTTTTAAATTATGTCATTAGCCATGTGTACTCTAGTGCTTTATGGTGTGACATGGCGTGCTGTCTTGCGCTACCATCGTATTCTCAAAAAAAAGAATTAATGTTTGGTCATTAAGTTACATGTTAAACAAAATATATACTATATAATACATATAATGTGTTTTATTAGTGCTAATTAAATTAATAGTATAAATATTTTACGCAATCTTCATGACAAATGCCTTCAATGAATATAAGCCATTCACACTCAAGTCATGTATGAGTCCTTTTCTCCAGTGAGATAAATAAGACATGTCCTGGATGATATTTAGAAATATTTGTATTGTATTGCACATTTCAAGCCCAGTGTCTATAATAATGCAGTAAGCTTGAGCAGTGTGGAAAAAAAACTATATATATGAATATAGTGCGCCCTTTTGTCATGGGACAAAGAACTCGCGGTGAACACATAGTGTTAGAAAAGCTTAACAAAGTCAGTTAGTTTCTGGTTTTTTAGTAAGACCGACAATGAGTAAGGTTCCCAGTTAAAGCAGCAACACACAGTAACAAGAGAATAACAAAGGGCAGCCACGGACATAAAAACGTAGTCCCAGGGGACAGGCAGATTTCAGAACCAGCTGGAAGACAGGCAAGGGACGGAGAGAGTTGAAGAGGGGATATAAGGTATGCGAGAATGGTCAGAAGACGGAGAATGACGGGCGGGAGCCAAAGAGTAAGGATTAAATTTCAGGACAGCAAGTAAAAAGAGGTAGGGCAGGGAATATAAAAGGGATCTTCAAAAACGGCACAGCAGATACACCACATGGAAAACTGCCCAGGAACTGCAAAAAACGCTAGTTTTGTTTGGCAAAGTTTTGTGCAAATGCGGAGGAGGAAGCGGGGCAAGGAGTGGTATAGGTTGGGTCATCGGGCGTGTGTGGCCCCTCTTGAATCGCAAGTGGGGAAGGGTTGAGGTCCGGGAGAGATACGGGAGCAGGGAAGACCAGGAAGCGTAACACCTTTACTTTTAAACAGGCAACATCTACCCACATTTTTTACATTGTCAGTTTGTTCTGTTTAATATATTTATTTTATTTATTTTTTTAAAATATTTTATTACTTTAATATATTTATAACACTTTAAAGCAAGGCTGGCTACAGTTTAGCATGACAATGGGCATTGCACATCATATAGGTCCTAATTAAATACTAGGCCTTTCTGCATTACTAATTCGATGAGTTTATTATCTAGGTGGCCACTAGGCCCCCATTCGTAGACACAAACAGATATTACTTTAGCCTTGGCCGTAGTTTACTTTAAGCCTGGTTTAACCTAGTCTCAAAGAGCCAAACATGGTTTAGTAATAAGAGCACACGTCTGAAGACAGTGAGAATGTCTGGGCTAAATGTGGGTTGGGAACAAACCAAGAGTGAAATAAATAAAGCTTCATAAAGGCAGAGCTGAAAGTATGGTGCGATGTGCTGCTCATGAACTGTTCAATGAGGAATGCTCCTGTGGACAGTGCAACAAACAACACCAGTAGATAGACTGCGTTTATCAGTTTCCAGGGCTTTGTTAAAATGCTGTTTGAATTTGTGTTTTTAATTCTCAAATTTATTTCAATAAACTTTCAGAATTCTTGATGTGATTTTAAGCTAATTAATTACATACATTTTTTATGAACCTTCCATTTCATCTTAGCCCATTCTTTACTTCTATGCTCACTATTATGCATACAACAGCATAAATAAATTCGAGCTGTTTTTATCGTGCGAGCATGGCATCCGTCTACAGCCAGACTGTACTAGGGCAATCTCAACCGTTCACATTGGTTACTCTGGTTGTGGAAGCATACGTCGAACTCTATGTCATTGGGTATGCACTCCCAATGACCAGGCCTATGTCACATGCTCACTGGAGGGAGTATCAATGTGCTCTCAATACAGTATAGTATAAGAAGCCCCTGCGCACAGCTCTTCGCCATGAACTGGGGGTCACACTTTACCCTAGAAATCTATGCTACATCAGCTCTTCAGGGGTAATACAACTGTCATTTCAATATCACAGACACCATGAGCAAGATCATCGTCTATGATGCGAATGCAATACTTTTCAAGTGGCATGCAGCAGTGAATAAGAGTTCACCCTCCTCCTGTCCTCTCCAACTTAGTTCAGGAGAATTTTAATAATTGCATCTCCTCTCTGAAAGTAATAGGGAGCCCATGGGTGGCATACACAGATATATCAACTTCACAGGTCAACTGGAGGTCTACGAGGAGGGCCAATATGCCTGGTTGGTGCGCAATGACAGCTTTTCATCACTGGAGATGGTGATGGAGGATCTCTGACACCACCCTCAATGAACTCTCTGGATGAACAAAGAACTAGTGGGGTAGAAGCATTGTGCATCACTCCGAAGAAAACCAACCCCTGATATCGTGGACGGCTTCTTTATCGATGCATGTTGGCATCATCTGACAGTGTGAGCAGGAGAGGAGTGTGGCTGTGGCCTATATGAGCGATCATCCCAAGCGAGAGCATGGGGAAAAGCTTCTCTTCGGCCAGTAACTGGTCAGTTTATCAGGGATGTTTCCTTTTGTCCGGTTGGGATTAAATGACCAAATGGTTCTCATGCAACACGCCTCTTGAAGGCAGGAACGTTCTTCGGCACAGTGCGTAAACCCAGCATCAGAGGTTCAGCTCTGGGACAAGAAAGAAGTGAGCATATAGTGGACAATCAGTTTGTGCGCGATTTCGGCGGGACACCATGTTTAAAAAAAAAACAAGTGGGGAAAAATTCCAATGACTGAGGGAGAAGCTATGGAGAACATGGAGCAAAGTTCTCCACTGAGCCTGTACCGAGATTTATGTATGGCTCTGTCACCGACACATTATTGGCTTCAACTTTATGGGCAATGCTAACAATATCACCGTGGGAACCTCCCTTTATTTGTAAAACTAGTTGGAATAGACAGAAGTTTACCATGAATTCCCTCTTATGAGTAACACCTTCAATTCACTGTGGAAGAAAGGGCGCAGCAACACCAGAAGTGAACAAAGAGTGTCCAAATCTCTCTCCATGCCTCAGTCACAATCCCCCCTACCTCGCACCAAACTTCATTGTGTGAATGTGGTGAGGAGAGTAGGTGGAACTTGAAAGGTCCCAGTCCAGAGCTGACCATCATCACCAACTCGGTTCCCACAAAATGCAAGGAGGAATAACGGAGAGTTCAGAGATGTCAGGTAACTGGCAGATCTCCATCTATTGACTGAGTATAAGGAGCTTTGAAGAGACTCTTAAGTGACTCGCAAGTGTGGTAAGATACAGAACAAGCGTTCCTTCAGTGTGGGTTTAGTTAGGACTTTTGGGTATCTACACTAGTGGAGTTGTTGTCTTTGGGTAACTTTCTCATTTCACTGAGAACTTTTGGTAAATGACCTGAACTCATCATCAAAATTCATGAGCAAAATTCTGGATTTCTATATTTTTCCCAGGGAAGACTACTGTGTGGGAGTGGAAGTCCCTTACCACCCCCGTTGCTCTGTGCTTACAGAAGGGAATCCAACCTCTGATAAAAGTCTTGACATCAAACAATCATGAAAAAGATCGATGAGAAGATTTACCATGATATTAGTTCCTTCCAGTCCTTTCACCTCTTGACCTCACCTGATTCTTTGATGCACCTTAATACTTCAAGCATAATGAGAATCATAAGATTTCTGTGTTTTCCCTTTTCTAGTTAATTCATCTCATCAAATAATAATCAAACCAGATGTAGACCTCTGACTGTATGACTTGCGTTTGTTCTGTAAATGGTATGACACCCATATTTGGAGCAAAAAAACTGGACCTGGTGTTAAACGACTCATGTGGTTATATGTGAGTTGTAAGGTTGAATTGAAATGTAAACCTCGCCAAAATACCCACAACAAACCGGTAAACTTTCCCAATCTGGTAGTCAAAGTGGTCCTGCAGTGTATGAGTATATAGTACAGATGATGTTTGTTTGTCATTGTTCTGTAGTTTTACAGCATTACAGTAGCTTCATGTCACATGTCAGGGCACAGTAGCATTAGCATGCTTATAGCAAATGTGTAGCATTATATGCATTTGACCTCCAAACAGCCTTGTATTACAAAGAATCCGAGGACACGCTGGTGGAGCTTGTACACAGGAGAGAAGTGCTGGCCTTGGACAATTTCATTTACTACAGGAAACGGCTTCTGTGCTTTTGGACAACAGTGTTCTTTTATTGCTCACAACTTCAGAGGTCTATAAATGTTAAGTCTTTTGTTCTCTTTGATATTTTATGATCAATCTCTTAATGATTAATCATTATAATCTTTTCTTATGTAAAGCCATATAACAATAAATGAGTGTGAATCTCCTCTGGACTGTCATTTGGGGTTAACGGAAGGTACTGTGTACCACTTGCATTTACTAGCTTTGAGGTCAAATGACAAATTCTTTTGAGGTCATGTCATGTGTCATGGTTTGTGGGTTAGGTCCTGGGTTGGAGTTAATGTAAAGGTCAGAATTAGGTTTTAGGGTCAGTAATACTAATAAAGGTATTATTGGTGTGACAAACCCTAATTAACACATCTCTATTAATAAATAACTTCATTTCCACCTCCCAGAATGAAGGTGGTGCACAAAAGAAATTGTGTGTATAGTACATATGAAGCATTAAAATAAAACACAGTCTGTATAATTAGTTATAAATAAATGTATGAAAGTTAAAAAGAAGTCCTTTTCATGGCTTTTTATTGTCAGGGAAATTAAATTTGAACACGTATAACCATAAACACAGTAACTGTTCTGTACAAGCCTAAACATTCAGACAGCTTAGACAGACGTTTTGAGAACTAAATATAAAATATCATATTTTAGTGTTTAGTGTGTCCATCCTGTATTACATCATCTATTCATTTGGGTCATATTGCTTTACGTTTTTTCTTCAGAGATATTTGTTCACACCTACAGACTTGAAAGTTGGATGCATATCCTGCTTGTCATGATGTCAAGTAATCTCAAACACATGCTGAGGTCATGAAGACATATACAGAAGTCGTGTCTCTCATTAAAGCAACACGCCAGACGTCTTGCACAGAGTTGTAGCGGTTCCTAATGGTGTCCTGTGATAAGCCATTCCATGCAGCTTGAATATCCTCACACAGTTCCTGTCACAGTAAAGTGTTGTGGGTAAAGCCCATGAGGTTAATTAACCGGTCCTGGATCTATCAACGCCGTCGTGCTTCTGATTATATCACTTCATTTGCAGCCGAACACGGTTTCTTGGCTGGAGAGGGCAACAGCCTTCACTCACCAAGAGTTTCATCAATCGTTTTGTTCCCTGCTACTTTATTTGGCTGCCTTCTCTTAATAGATCCAGCCGAGAGCTGCAACTTCAACATGAACCAGAAGTTAGAATATGCCTTCAGGGCAGCAGTGCTACTTCTTCACCCACTCATGCTGGACTGCTTCGACTCCAACAGCGCTACCGTGTCTCACTATTGCCTCTTCAGGCACAAAGTGGTATTTAAAACAGGACCCTAGAATGTCATCTGTAGCCATGTTTTAGTTCTATTTGACCTCTGACCTTCTACACCCTTTGATTCATGCTGTCCCATTACTGCACATATAAACATCACTGTCCCAACTGGATTCATACTGACATCGTCTTCATCTGTGCTGCTCCACCATTATGGATGTCATCTGGGGTAAGACTCGGAGTGCGTAGTGAACACTCCAGTTCCGGGAATAACGGTAGAACTCCCTCAGTAAAAGTGTGTTTTACAGTGTGCAGGTGTGTATTCGTTAGAGAATCAGTGAACGTCACTTTCCCCCTGTCCCAGTCCAGCTGTACTCTGACCCTCTGCAGCTTCTCCTTAGTCTTGAGGAACTGCAGTGGCTGTCCGGGGTAGCGTACCCAGTATTTATCAGTGCTGTTAAATCCCAGAGACCACACACCCCCCCAGAGAGATCCACCCTTTCTTGGAATAGACTCTGCTATCACTCCCACTTCCCAGCGAGCGGTGTCTTCAACCTGGACGTCCCACCAGTGAGTCCCTGAGATAAAGCCCTTAGAACCCAAAACACACTTGCACCAATCAAATCTCTCTGGATTATCAGGAAGTATTAGTTCCTCCTGTCTGCTCACTACAGCGGTGAGGTCATTAGACAGGTGGAGGTTTGGATGGGCAGTGGTGGGGTCCAGAGTAACAGGGGCTGAGGAGACAGAACAAGAACATGGTGAAATGGTCCTGATATTAATGATTTGTTAAAAAGGCCTCTATCTAACTCCAGACATAGTCAATCGGGCATGTCTGGAGTCCAACTTTGGATTGGTTAGTCTAGAGCTGTAGCGCTGAGGCTAACATTGCTAATTAAATACACACTACAATGCAACAGCCTAAAACTTCCCCAGAAATGCATCACCAACACTTCCTTCAGTCCTCACAAACAGAATCCAGCTCTTCATTAAGGCCAGAAGAACACAGAACAATTACTGTGAACAATAAACACCAACATCTGGCAGGCAGCCACTTTAGATAACACAGCCTGTATTCAAAAGCCAGGTCTGTGAAGTCAGGAGTCTCAGTGCTCGAGAGGATCCAGAAATAGTCCTTTTGTGACACCGTGTGGTAAAATGACATACACTCATCATCCAAATTTTTTGATAATGAGTGTAAATATGGAAGAATCTGATCCAAGATCAGCACCATTTGAATAGGATGATAGATAGATAGTTTTGGTGATTCTTCAGGTTTGGTACTTTTACTGAAATGATTTTGGCTGTTCAGGTGTCTTTAATTCCAGTGTTTGACTGCAAAGTTCGCCTCAAAGCTCTAGCCCTAAACTAAAGCAAACACATTCACTGACAGACAGCATCTGGGTTAAGTGCAACAACTGACTACATCGAACTTTTCAAGCTTTATGTAATTTAATGTTTAGGTCTGTAACAACTTACTGTACTGGAGAATCTCCTGCATGTTCTCACAAACTCTGAACTTCAGGTTGGAAAGGTGTTTTGCAACATCGATCAGAGCTCCTGATGACTTCTCTGGATCCTTTGGTGAAACCTTGAGTCTAAAATAGCAGTAAGTGTAATGAGTTAGTGTACTGTAAGTAGTGTATTGGTGTACAGTAACTCAGTAAGTGTAATGTGTTAGTGTAGTGTAAGTAATGTGTCGGTGTACAGTAACTCAGTAAGTGTAATGTGTTAGTGTAGTGTAAGTAGTGTGTTGGTGTACAGTGACTCAGTAAGTGTAATGTGTTAATGTACTGTAAGTAGTGTGTTGGTGTACAGTGACTCAGTAAGTGTAATGTGTTAGTGTACTGTAAGTAGCGTGTTGGTGTACAGTAACTCAGTAAGGTGTAATGGGTTAGTATACTGTAAGTAGTGTGTTGGTGTACAGTAACTCAGTAAGTGTAGTGTGTTAGTGTACTGTAAGTAGTGTGTTGGTGTACAGTAACTCAGCAAGTGTAATGCATTAGTGTACTGTAAGTAGTGTGTTGGTGTACAGTAACTCAGTAAGTGTAGTGTGTTAGTGTACTGTAAGTAGTGCATGGGTGTACAGTGACTCAGTAAGTGTAATGTGTTAGTGTATTGTAAGTAGTGTGTTGGTGTACAGTAACTCAGTAAGTGTAATGTGTAAGTGTACTGTAAGTAGTGTGTTGGTGTACAGTGACTCAGTAAGTGTAATGTGTTAGTGTACTGTAAGTAGTGTGTTGGTGTACAGTAACTCAGTAAGTGTAGTGTGTTAGTGTACTGTAAGTAGTGCATGGGTGTACAGTGACTCAGTAAGTGTAATGTGTTAGTGTATTGTAAGTAGTGTGTTGGTGTACAGTAACTCAGTAAGTGTAATGTGTAAGTGTACTGTAAGTAGTGTGTTGGTGTACAGTGACTCAGTAAGTGTAATGTGTTAGTGTACTGTAAGTAGTGTGTTGGTGTACAGTGACTCAGTAAGTGTAATGTGTTAGTGTACTGTAAGTAGCGTGTTGGTGTACAGTAACTCAGTAAGGTGTAATGGGTTAGTATACTGTAAGTAGTGTGTTGGTGTACAGTAACTCAGTAAGTGTAGTGTGTTAGTGTACTGTAAGTAGTGTGTTGGTGTACAGTAACTCAGTAAGTGTAATGTGTAAGTGTACTGTAAGTAGTGTGTTGGTATACAGTGACTCAGTAAGTGTAATGTGTTAGTGTACTGTAAGTAGTGTGTTGGTGTACAGTAACTCAGTAAGTGTAGTGTGTTAGTGTACTGTAAGTAGTGCATGGGTGTACAGTGACTCAGTAAGTGTAATGTGTTAGTGTATTGTAAGTAGTGTGTTGGTGTACAGTAACTCAGTAAGTGTAATGTGTAAGTGTACTGTAAGTAGTGTGTTGGTGTACAGTGACTCAGTAAGTGTAATGTGTTAGTGTACTGTAAGTAGTGTGTTGGTGTACAGTAACTCAGTAAGTGTAGTGTGTTAGTGTACTGTAAGTAGTGTGTCGTACAGTAACTCAGTAAGTGTAATGCATTAGTGTACTATGCTTGTTGGTGTAGAGTAACTCAGTAAGTGTAATGTGTAAGTGTACTGTAAGTAGTGTGTTGGTGTACAGTGACTCAGTAAGTGTAATGTGTTAGTGTACTGTAAGTAGTGTGTTGGTGTACAGTAACTCAGTAAGTGTAGTGTGTTAGTGTACTGTAAGTAGTGTGTCGTACAGTAACTCAGTAAGTGTAATGCATTAGTGTACTATGCTTGTTGGTGTAGAGTAACTCAGTAAGTGTAATGTGTTAGTGTACTGTAAGTAGCGTGTTGGTGTACAGTAACTCAGTAAGTGTAATGTGTTAGTGTGCTGTAAGTAGTGTGTTGGTGTACAGTAACTCAGTAAGTGTAATGCATTAGTGTACTATGAGTGTTGGTGTACAGTAACTCAGTAAGTGTAATGCATTAGTGTACTATGCGTGTTGGTGTAGAGTAACTCAGTAAGTGTAATGTGTTAGTGTACTGTAAGTAGCGTGTTGATGTACAGTGACTCAGTAAGTGTAATGTGTTAGTGTACTGTAAGTAGTGTGTTGGTGTACAGTAACTCAGTAAGTGTAGTGTGTTAGTGTACTGTAAGTAGTGCATGGGTGTACAGTAACTCAGTAAGTGTAATGTGTTAGTGTACTGTAAGTGATGTGTCGTACAGTAACTCAGTAAGTGTAATGCATTAGTGTACTATGCGTGTTGGTGTAGAGTAACTCAGTAAGTGTAATGTGTTAGTGTACTGTAAGTAGCGTGTTGGTGTACAGTACCTCAGTAAGTGTAATGTGTTAGTGTGCTGTAAGTAGTGTGTTGGTGTACAGTAACTCAGTAAGTGTAATGCATTAGTGTACTATGAGTGTTGGTGTACAGTAACTCAGTAAGTGTAATGTGTTAGTGTACTGTAAGTAGCGTGTTGGTGTACAGTACCTCAGTAAGTGTAATGTGTTAGTGTACTGTAAGTAGTGTGTTGGTGTACAGTAACTCAGTAAGTGTAATATGTTAGTGTACTGTAAGTAGTGTGTCGGTGTACAGTAACTCAGTAAGTGTAATGTGTTAGTGTACTGTAAGTAGTGTGTTGGTGTACAGTAACTCAGTAAGTGTAATGTGTTAGGGTACTGTAAGTAGTGTGTTGGTGTACAGTAACTCAGTAAGTGTAATGTGTTAGGGTACTGTAAGTAGTGTAAAGCGAGGCCACCAGTCAGGGTATAGCTGTCACTTTGTGTGAGCTTGTGTTGACCTGTTGGACAGACCTTGGTACTAGCTAACCTGTTCTCCTTCAGTGTTCTGTGCTGATGATGATGTGAATAGACATCAGTGTCTGACTAATGCATGAGGTTCTATTAAAGTCTGGTGGACTGAGCGACACTAGAGTCCCTTCACCTACACTGAGCTGATGAAGAGTCTTGTTCCAGAAATGATAATAGGACATTAGAGCCATAATAAATCATGCTCCTGTTACTCTCCATACTACTACATCAGGAGGTACATACTTTAGTACCGTTACTCCAGTGGAGGTCTAAAGGGAGGAACTTCTACTGACACTGGAGGAGGATTTTGCCTTTTGGATCTCTACTTTAATTCAACTACATGGTTTGTGTACTTCATCCATCACTGTGTATAATTTGCTTATATTGAAGAGTATTTAGAATTCATGGCTTTGAATGTCATTTCAACTCAGCTGGTTCTTCCCCAAATATTTTTTGGAAATTATTTTCTACAAGTTATTCAAATCTGAACCAATTCCAGAACCTGCTCCACTAGGATGCTATTAATATGTTTTAATGTTCAAATCTGGACAAACTGGCTCAATGGCATTAACAAAACAACAATACCAGGTTAAGCATTTACTTACTGATTCATTGTAGATTGCAGTTGCTAGAAGGGGGGAGAAAGAAAATCACTTTCAGAAACCGAAACAACGTCTCAGCAACCTGGTCCGTGCCAACAGACAATAAAAACCTTGACCTTACAGCAGATACAGCAAGTCAAGAACTGGACAAGAACATTAGCAAGAGAAGGAGAAATGATTCTAACCTTTAAGAATGGAACGTCCTCAGCTCCCATCTCCTTCTCTATGTTTCTGATCGTGACTCTGAAGTGGTCTTGAGCTCCATCTGCAACAAACCAAAGTATCTATTGAGAGAGAGAGAGAGAGAGCATCTGAGCATCCCTTTGCACACACTGGCTGAGATGGGTGATAGTTTGGTCTTGGTTTGGATGTATGGTTCTGATTTTATTTACCAAACAAAGTCATAAATCATTTTTACATCATCGATTTCCAACCTTTAACCCCTAAGCCCACTGCACATGCCACACCATGCTGCCCCATTACACACCCTCACATACCACCATGTAACAGCACGCTGCTATTCCGACAGGGAAAGCCCATAAAAGCCAGAAGGTCAGGTTAGTACCTCTTCATAAACTGGCTGCAGTTGATCTAAAAGACACAAGCTATAAAATGCTAGGCTAATAACATTAGCATTTGTTGATTCAGCTGAAAGGAGTGTATAGTACTGTGACTGTCTGTGTTTCAATATATCATAAACTAGATACAGTAACGACAGAGTGCAGCATGGTGCACTGTGACACACTGAGGAACTGAAGAGTGCTCAGAGATGCTGAGCGCTGAAAAAGTATGTTATGGAGTTACTGGATGCTGCATGAGGCAACTCCGTACATCCAGCGTGCAGTAGCTTTTACCATTAAACAGATTGATATATGTGAACAACCCAACCCTTTCCTGATTAGCTGGTACGATTGTTCCTTCAGTGTGGATGGGCAGAGCCAAACTACTGTACAGAGAATAGAAGGATATAGGTATATTAGTAGATTTGAAACTACAAAATTATAAACTGGCTGATTTGGCAGCATAGGGTTTTTAGACGTAAACATACAGTGAAAAGGGCCCTTCAAATCTGATGTAGACCCAAAATATCTCATATAGCCTCTTTGTAGAACTAGTCTTGTGTTTTGCTTACAGTTTGAAGGAGTCCTTATACCCATCCCACATCAAAAAAGTCATGTGTCAAAAGTCATGTGCAGTCCCAGAAGTGGGTAGTACATGATAGCAGGCTCAAAAAGTCTCCAGGAAGGGTCCTATTGTACTTATTATTTTCAGTGTTCATAATTTTAGTTTTGGACTCTACTAGAGTTGTTTTACATGCCTCAGTTTTCCAAAACCATATTGTTTTTTCATACCGTACATCTGTATTCACCAGAATGAGCATGGTGTGCGCTGATTGGTCCGGTGGTCTAGTCTTTTCGGACTAGCCAACTGCCAGAGTGGTTTCATGGTGGTGCATTGTGAGATGCGAGGGGCACCCAGCTTGGTAGTACATGGGCAATAAGCATTGTGGTACAATCACCTTGTAACAGAGAACAAACAGCAAGGCGTTTCAGGTAGCTGGAGAAAGTGGTTTCTATGGGATAGAGTTCCTCACTATGGCATTTCTTTGTTCATTTAGAACTTTGTAGAATGTTTACATGCACAAAAAGCCTTAGAACCCACTAAAGGAACGGGATAACGGGAAAGCATAATGGGTTGCCTATAAAACTTCACTGTGAGTGAAGCTTCATTGTGCTAAGCTGCTGTAGGCTGAACAGGTCGACATAAGTGACAAAAACAGAAAGTGGCTTCCATATTGATAAGCGATTTTGGGCCATTTCTGTTGGTCCAATCATCGTGAAATCTTTGCACAGTGTAAACAGCAGCTGCTGTGTTCAAATGACACCGGGGATGTCAAGTAATCTCTTTTGTTTAAAACAGTCAGGAAAGCTCAGGTTACCGATACTTCATTTTGCATGTTGTCATACATTCACTGTCGCTTTTGACTTCAAGCCACATGTTTTTCCAGTCCGACTCCACTCGGTCTGTTGCAGCTTCAGAAGCTACAGAACCCGCTGTCTCAGAAGGGCACACAAAATTAAAAAGGACAGTACACATCCAGGGTACCGAATGTTCGAACTGCTGCCCTCGGGTAGACGGTACAGGCAAATTAAAACAATGACAAATCGACTAAGAGACAGTTTTTATAACAGGGCTATAGCTCTGTTAAACACAAACACATGATATGGTATTGTGTAATATTATTTTTTTCATTTTAATGGGACGTGTAATTTTAAACTTCAATTCAATAGGACATGTGCAATAGCTACAGTTCTGCTTCTGTGTCGTTTAAGTATGGTTTTATATTCTCATATTCATATTTGTATATAGTCATTTTATTTTATTGCTGCTTGCTGAACCTAGATGGGGGGTTGTATTCCAATTACGTTGTGCAAGTGTACAAGTACAATGCGCAATGACAAAGTATTCATTCATTCATTCATTCATTCATATCCATTGTATCAGCTCCACTAACCATATAGGACACTCTGTAGTTCTGCAGTTCCAGGCTGTAGTCCATCTGTTTCTCTGTGTACTGTATTACCCTGTTCTTCAATGGCCCACAGGACCACCCCAGAGCAGGTATTATTGTTTAATGTCCAGAAGCTCAAGCATCTCTGGCTGCCCTCTTTCAGAGTGGTGTTTAGTGCTCCAGCATCACTAAAACACTGAATTAATCAATGGGACTGAATATATTAGTGACTGAGATAGAGAAAGCACATCGTCCTAAATAGAGGTATTTGCCGGATACTGTGTCCATTTACTCGTACTCATAATCGCAAACTAGGCTCCGATACCAACATCCGATTCCTTGTGTCTAGTGGACGTCGGCTATGTTATGCTAATGAGCAGACAACTCAAAATGTCGGCGATCTGGAATTTATTCACAATCAGTGATGACAACCCAAGCAAAGCAGAATTAACTTGATAAAGATTAAGATAAAATCTTAAAATGAAACACAAAACTCAGCACGAGGGGTTCACTGCTAACGGAACACGGCATCAACCAACACTGCAGCAAACTCTAGCTAGACGAGAGGCACGCAAAGCAATTCCGTGGGTCCCACACAGGCCAAGCAATAGCAAGCACATTTGAGGAAATGCTCAAGAGTTGGGCCTTTCCTAAAGATTCTGTCCATGTCGAGGTTCTGGTTAATGCTAAAAACATGATAAAGGCAATGGATGATGCTGGACGGCCTAGCTTTTCATGCATTGCACACATGCTTCAGCTGGCAGTAAACAAGGGTCTGCTTGCACAGCGGAGTGTCGGTTACGCGGTGGCAGTCGGGCGCAGGGCTGTTGGGCATTTTAAACATTCTACTTTGGCGTATTCCCGCTTAGAAGGCATTAAGTTGCAGCTCAACCAGCCAATGAAACGCCTCCAACAAGACGTGAAAAAACCTGGCGGAACAGCACCTTCTGTATGCTACAGTCCCTCATTGAGCAGAAACGGGCTCTGGGAATATTTGCGTCAGAACATGAACTCCCGACAGCCTCTGCCAGAATCAGTGGAACCTACTAGTCAGTGACGATTTTGGCGCCATTCGAAGGGTTGACTCGACAAGTGAGCCCCTCTGATGCTTTAGCCTCTGATGTGATTCCCACTATCGCCGTATTGCAGAGACTGCTGTTCTAAGTAAGTATTGGTATCGGTATTGGTATCGGTAAGTACAAAAATACACATACTTGTACTCGCACTCGGTTGGAAAAAAATGGTATTCATGCATCCCTAGTCCTAAGTGACCTCAGCTGTAACTGGTGAATGATCATGTCACCATGTAAGGCAAAGAACCAACGTGTCAAACGTTCAGCTGATTTTCAGCTTATGTGTTCAGAGTGTTGACAGTGAACAGCCACAGTGTGGTTTAGGCTTGGGAGTTCTCACTCATGACAGGGCAGGGCACAAGCATCCTAGATGTGTTAAAAATAACACCATGTAAGAAAAGTTGCTGACAGGTTCCAGTGTTTTTGTAGAGCTTTGACAATGTACGAGTCAAGTAGATGCAAAGGGACATTTACAAACAACACAACCTGAGTAGGATTACGAATGTAGCGGCTCACCACTAGCCATGTTGAGTAAAATATCCCTTGTGTCTGCGAACATAGGAAGGAAAGTTAGTTAGACACTATTCTTCTCTTTTTGATGCACCTTTACTCTAAAGCCAGCTACACACTTTGCATCCAACACACACCGCACATTTGAAGCCCCACTGTGTACAACGAAACACTGGAAGTGATATGCCCATGCTGTACGAAAATGCTCAGTACACCTGACTCAAGCATTAGGCCCTTCAGAAGGTAAAGGCTGCACAGCACATCACCGCAACTGCCTCCCACCCATGCAGGACATCTACGACAAGAGATGTCTAAGTAAAGCAGTCAACATATGCTCAGAGCCCACACATCCCAGCCATCCCCTGTTCCAACCTCTGCCTTCGGAAAGAGGTACCGGAAAGAGAAAAGAGGTGCTCTACTACCTGCACTGTACACTTTATATATCTATACTGTTTACAACCATACTTACTGATACTGCTCTACACTTTGCACATATCCTGCTGTACTGTTTACGCGCATTGTATTTGTATATTTGTCTTTGCACTATTTATTTATATACACACATATATACGGTATATCTTATACTGCACTGAAGGAGGAGCCTGACTGTGTTTTGTTATACTGTACAACCCTGTATTAGTATAATGACAATAAAGCTGAAATGAGTTGAAATCCAGTCATAGCTGTTATTGGTGCTGGTGCAGGTGTTACATGGTATTAGATTGTTTTTCAGTCACAGGGTCTCATGTTTTGTCTGGTTAGCTTCACTGTACAGGACGGAGGAGGTATTTGAGAATTAGTCATTGACAAACCATAACAACTTGGCTAGCTTGTATCACAGTGTGGACTGAAACTGAAATCCAGGTGAACTGCAGTCAGTTTCACAAAGACTAGTTTTCAAAATACTTGGTACTGGATTGATACTGCGAATGTCGCTCTTGTTTATACGTGTTCAGCAGTGTCGGAGTGGTGGTGTACGTTTGTGTGGTTCTGGTTGTGGCTTGTGGAATCGGTTAGCGAATTCTGTTCAAACTGTGAGACAGTTGACCAAAACCAAACATTGCTTTCCATCTCACACTGTACGGCAAATGGCGGCCCACAAAGCTGAAATTGTATGGTGCTCTGAGTCATTAATGCATTGAATGATTCAAAATGACTGAGATGGATGGGCTGGAACATCATCCTATGTAGCCCAGTCTAATCAGCTGGAACTGGTGCATGATCATGTCAGCAGCCTGATAGTGGAGACGGTTAGAAATTTAAGGCTAACGTGTCAAACGCTCAGCTGTTTTTCAGCTTACTGAGTGAGCTTCAGCTGAGAGTGCTGATAGTGAACTACCCCCACAGTGTGGTTTAAGCTTGGAAGTTCACACTCATGACAGGGCAGGGCATCCACACAAGCATCCTGGAGGTGTTAAAACGGACACAGTGTGAGAAACGTTGCTGAACCGATTCGGGGAAAGTTGCTTGCACCCTCACGCTGTACTTAAATTATAAATGTAGCTTTCTACATAGCATTCTGTCAGAAAATAAGGTATAAGCTTTGGCATTTTTATTCCAAACTTTTAAAATTTACATTTTTTGGTCTATTCAAATTACTATTTAATGTTTAGTCTCCTAAACTCTCCTACCTCCACTCATTCTTACCTTTCTATCTGTTCTTCCGAACCCTAAAAAAAAATGGTCTTCATTCTGAAAACGAACTGAACCATGGTTCAGTTTGATCCAGAGCGAGACCACCTTCTGCTGTAAGATGAAACTACTGAAATGATTTTACCAATTTGACCAAAAATCCTCTAGATTTATGGCAGGGAATAAGTCATATAAGCTTTGTGGATCTTTCATCAGTAGAGGTGGTGGAGAATACTCCCAGTTAATCTCCTGTTTAATTGCACACTCACGACTGCTTTGGAGCTTCTACAGGAGAACCTGAAATGCTGAAAGGCTAAATAAGACTATGACGAAACGGCAGCTCACAGTAACCCCCTGGGGGAGGTAGAAGCCCCTGCAATTTGAACTAAAGTAGGTATGAGCAGGTCAACACTCCTACATCTAAAGCATTACATTTAAGAGAGAGAATAAGCTCTGTTTAGAACGCTGTCTCCTTACAAATGTAAAAATGAATCAGATATGGGTAAATTATTCATTAGCCATGTACTGTATTTATGGGTGAGGGCGTCTGCCATCGTTCTCCAGTAATGTTGGTCATTAGTTACATGTAAACAAAATATATATATATATATATATATACTATATATATATATATATATATATATATATATATATATATATATATATATATATATATATATATATATATATATATATATATATATAACATAGTGTTTATTAAGTGTTCATTAAATATACAAATATTTAAATCTTCATACCATTCCTTCGTGCATACAGCTATTCACTAATTTGTGTTAATCCTTTCCAGTCGAATGACATATGCCTGGATGATATTCAGAAATATCTGTATTGTATCTTGAAATATCTACACATTTTAAGCACAATGTCTATGTTTGGTGAGTTTGGCATGTAGCAAAGACAAAATATAAATGGTGCCATTACTTTTGAACAGGCGACATTTGCCCACATTTTGTCTGTTTGTTCTGTTTAATATTTTTATTACATTTTAAAGCAAGGCTGGCTACAGTTTAGCATGACAATGCCTTGCACTCATATGGTATTTAAATTCTAGGCCTGCATTATATTCAGAGTTATGCCCATTTTACTTTAAGCCTTGCCAGTTTACTTTAAGCCCGGTTTAACCTAGTCTCACAGAGCCAAACATGGTTTAGTAGTAAGAGCACACGTCTGAAGACAGTGAGAAAATCTGGGCTAAATGTGGGTTGGGAACAAACCAAGAGCGAAATCAATAAAGCTTCATAAAGGCAGACCCCAAAGTTTGGTGCGATGGGCTGCTCATGAACACTGCTCAATGCACAATGCTCCTGCGGACAGTGCAACAAACAACACCAGTACATAGACTGCGTTTATCAGTTTCCAGGGGCTTTGTTAAAATGCTGTTTGGATTTTGTTTTTAATTCTCAAATTTATTTCAATAAACCTTCAGAATTCTTGGTGTGATTTTGAGCTAATTAATTACATACACTTTTTTATGAGCCTTGTTCAGCCATCTTTACTCATTCACGCTTGTAAGTATTATGCACACTACAGCATAAAAATTCTGTTTATGAAGCATCTCGAGCCAGACTCTGTACTTCACCTTAATTGGTAATATGGAAGTGTAACCCAACTGGCTCCGCCTTCACATGCTTACATCATGTGATCTCAAACAGTAAGTATAAGAGCCCTGCACAGCCTTCATGAACTCACTTTCCTTCTGCACAGGCTTCAGGGAAACAACCTTCTCCAGACACCATGAGCAAGATCATCGTCTATGAGCATGTAGACTTTCAGGGCATGAGCAGAGAGTTCACCTCCTCTGTCTCCAACTTAGTTAAAGAGTATTTTAATGATTGCATCTCCTCTCTGATAGTAATAGGGAACCCATGGGTGGCATACCAACATATCAACTTCAAAGGTAACCTGGAGGTCTATGAGGAGGGACATTATCCCAGGCTGGAGAGCAATGACACCATTTCATCACTGGAGATGGTGACGGAGGACCTGACAAACCCTCAGATAACTCTTTATGAACATAGGGACTATGAGGGGAGAAGAATTGTGCTCAACGAAGAGACCAACCTGTGCTACGCCTCTTTCAATGATTTGGCATCTTCTCACAAGGTGCAGAGAGGAGTGTGGCTCCTATATGAGCATCCCAACAGACACGGGGAAAAGCTTCTGGCCAGAGCTTCTCTTGATGTTCCTTTTGTTGGTTGGATGAATGACCGATTGTCTCATGCATACCCTCTGAAGGCAGGAACGCCCACCGTAACAGCATCAGAGGTTCTCTGGGACAAGAAAGAAGAGCATGTGAAATCAGTTGTCCTCGACACCATAAGTGGCCTGAACTATGGAGAACATGAGCAAAGCTTCTCCACTGAGCTGCACAGAGAATACACTGGCTCCGTCACTGAGAGCTTCAACTTTACCAATGCTACAAACGTCACTTATGGGGCTTCCTTTGGTATAAATCTATTCGAGGCAGGAGTTACCATGAATTCCTCTTTGAGTAACACCTTCACTGTGGAGAGAGGGGGCAGCAACACCAGAAGTGAGACAAAGAGTGTCCGAATCTCCCTGCCAGCCACTATCCCTCCTCACACCAAACTCACTGTGAACGTGGTGAGGAAGGAGGTGGACTTGAAGGTCCCAGTCAAGCTGACCATCACCACTGGTCCCCACAGCAAGGAGGAAGATGGAGAGTACAGATGTCAGTTTGCCAACTCCATCAACACCGAGTATAAGGAGGAGAAACTCTAGAACTCAAGCGTGGTAAGATACAGAACAGCTTCCTATAATCAATCACTGTGGCTTTAGTTTAGACCTTGGTATCTACACTCTTGGAATCGTGTTGTTTTATTGTCTTATGTGGTCCTGATTTGTCTTGTTTCCAGGGAAGCCTACAGGTGTTGCCTCTTTGCCTCAGAAGGGTATCATCAGGACATCACCTGATAGTCTTGACATCAGTTCCGGTCGACATCAGAAGATTTAAGATGTTGTTATTATTAACTTCCTGTTCTTTCACCTCCTGACCTCACCAGATTCTTTGAGGCACCTTAATACCGTATATATTTAAACGAGAGCATAACAGTTTTGAGTTTTTGCCTTTGCTAGTTAATACCCATGGGAAACTATCGAGCTCTGCCAAAAGTGGTAGTCAATTTTCTTTGAGCAGTAGCAGCTTGAGGTTGAGTAGCTGGTGTTGGGCACAGCAATGCTAGCTTGCTTGTAGCACACGTGCAGCATTATTAATATTCTAACTGCTAAACAACTTTGTAATTCAAAGGATCTGAGGAGACCTGGATACCTGGATATTATAAGCCGTATCATTTTCATCACTAGTATTTTTTCACCTTGCTTTTGCAACTTTTGGCCTGGAGTTAAAAGCAGCCCAAATAAAAGACTGTACTCTGCACTGTCGTTTGTGGTTACTTAAATTTCTACTACTTTAATTTACAGTAAGGCTGTGTTCAAAAGGCTACAGTTTCGTCATGAGGTCTGAGAAGCAAGCACATACATGCATATGATCCCTATAGGACAGTACCACATCATAATACGTTGTGAGGCGTATAAACTGACTAACAGTGAGACTGATAAATTAATGTGATGGTCAGATTATTAATCTCAGTGTTACTGAGCTCTGCTAAAGCCTGAATAGACTGATAAATCAGTGTGATGATCAGTTATTAATCTCAGTGTTACTGAGCTCTGATAAAGTCTGAGTAGACTGATAAATCAGTGTGATGGTCAGTTATTAATCTCAGTGTTCCTGAGCTCTGATAAAGTCTGAGTAGACTGATAAATCAGTGTGATGGTCAGTTATTAACCTCAGTGTTACTGAGCTCTGCTAAAGTCTGACTAGACTGATAAATCAGTGTGATGGTCAGATTATTAATCTCAGTGTTACTGAGCTCTGCTAAAGTCTGAGTGGACTGATAAATCAGTGTGATGGTCAGTTATTAATCTCAGTGTTACTGAGCTCTGCTAAAATCTGAGTAGACTGATAAATCAGTGTGGTGGTCAGTTATTAATCTCAGTGTTACTGAGCTCTGCTAAAGCCTGAGTAGACTGATAAATCAGTGTGATGGTCAGTTATTAATCTCAGTGTTACTGAGCTCTGCTAAAGTCTGACTAGACTGATAAATCAGTGTGATGGTCAGATTATTAATCTCAGTGTTACTGAGCTCTGCTAAAGCCTGAGTAGACTGATACATCAGTGTGATGGTCAGATTATTAATCTCAGTGTTACTGAGCTCTGATAAAGCCTGAGTAGACTGATAAATCAGTGTGATGATCAGTTATTAATCTCAGTGTTACTGAGCTCTGCTAAAGCCTGAGTAGACTGATAAATCAGTGTGATGGTCAGTTATTAATCTCAGTGTTACTGAGCTCTGATAAAGTCTGAGTAGACTGATAAATCAGTGTGATGGTCAGTTATTAATCTCAGTGTTACTGAGCTCTGATAAAGCCTGAGTAGACTGATAAATCAACTTGATGGTCAGTTATTAATCTCAGTGTTACTGAGCTCTGCTAAAGCCTGAGTAGACTGATAAATCAGTGTGATGGTCAGTTATTAATCTCAGTGTTACTGGGCTCTGATAAAGTCTGACTAGACTGATAAATCAGTGTGATGGTCAGTTTTGCCATCACTACTGGATTTCCAGCCTTGTTACTTCAGCATCAACTCCACAATAAAGATTGGAAAACAAGTGCAGGTTTATTGGAGAATCCGAAGCTTCAGCATCAACACCAGGCAGGGTCAAGATATTCCAGCAAACAGTCCAGCAACTTTGCTAATGAATTGCAAACAAAATCAAACAAGACACTGCACAGAACATGGCTTTTAATGTCCCTTAAACACCCTATAAAATGGAATTTGGTTGCAGACATGTGTCCGTCAGAGGCTCAGTACTTTGAAGAGTTTGCCCTCTGCTGGCTAGCAAGGGAACTGGTGGCAGCAGATGAGACACACTTCCCCACATTAACTCTGTTCAACTTTTACTGATGCTTTCATGGGTAATATCCTCAGGGGACTCTGAAAACTCATATTGTTGATGAATGGTATGACACTCTGTGTGAAAGTGTGTGTTATGGTGTGCAGGTGTGTATTAGTTAGAGGATCAGTGAACGTCACTTTCCCCCTGTCCCAGTCCAGCTGCACTCTGACCTGCTGCAGCTTCTCTGTCAGAATGAGGACGTGATCTGGTTGTGCTGGGCAGTGTATCCAGTATTCATCATTGCTTTTATGGTAGTAGAGGCTAAATACTAAACCCAGGTAAGAAAACCCTTTCCTTGGCACAGACTCTCTGATCACACCCAGTTCCCAGTTGTCGCTGTCTCCCACCTCGACGTCCCAGCAGTGAGTCCCTGAGTTAAAAGCCTCAGAACCCAGAGTACACACGAAAGTATCAAATCTCTCTGGGTTATCTGGACGTGACTGTTTCTTTTTTCTGAATTGAACAACAGTGAGATCATCAGACAGGTGGAGGTGTGGATGGGCAGTGTTGGGGTCCAGAGTAACAGGGGCTGAGGAGACAGAACACAATGGAACATCATGTTTAGTGTTTTTACATAGTACATAATAGGACTTGAAAGCAAATTCTAGAATTTATAAGGATATATAATAGGTTTAATGTGATTTCATATCCACTACTACACTTCTCATCTGCACAGTTACTGTACATACTGTATGTAAACTCACTGTCATGTATCTTTTACTCTACATACGTATCATTTTCTTACATGTATGCTCTTACAGTACATATGACCTACAGGGGTTGGGCAATGAAACTGAAACACTTGTCATTTTAGTGTGGGAGGTCTCATGGCTAAATTGGACCAGCCTGGTGGCCAATCTTCATTAATTGCACATTGCACCAGTAAGAGCAGAGTGTGAAGGTTCAGTTAGCAGGTAAGAGCACAGTTCTGCTCAAAATACTGCAATGCACACAGCATTATGGGACATACCAGAGTTCAAAAGAGGACAGATTGTTGGTGCACGTCTTGCTGGCGCATCTGTGACCAAGACAGCAAGTCTTTGTGATGTATCAAGAGCCACAGTATCCAGGGTAATGTCAGCATACCACCAAGAAGGACGAACCTCCACCAGCATCACGTAGTGACCTGGCCACTATCCTGCAAGAAGAATGGCTTAAAACCCCTCTGACCACTGCAAAAGGAGGCCCTACACCATACTAATAAATGATTGTGGTCTAAAACCACGTGTTTCAGTTTCATTGTCCAACCCCTGTACATTGCATTCTCTCCACTTCCTCTGTACCTATTTATTTTATATTTTCTAATATCTGTATTTCTCCACTATTCTACCACATATTAAAACCTTTGCATCGCTTGCCATGGTCACCTTCCTGCACTTTATATGTGAATAACTGTCATGCCTGCTGGCTCTCTTTTCAAGGATTACCATGTGGATGAACAGTGGTATGCAGTGTCTACAGATCAACATCTGTGGCACAACCACCACAACACTCAAAATCACTCTGGAATTCCACTTTATGCTTCAGACAAGTCAAGTCAAGTCAAGACATTAAGAGAAATGAAAACAAACACATGCAGTCTCTTTTGGATGGTTGATTAACTCTCACATCAACTCTGGCAGGGACGACCTGTAGGATTTAGGATTGTTTGAGATGTCTTTGTGCATCTTGTGCTCTGCTGTTGGGCTGAACTTGCTGGAAGGTCTGACCTGGCCATGTTGCCAGTTGTTCTGCTTGTAAATGTCGTAGGGAGCAGTAAGATGGCTGGTTTCTAATAGTTTTAAATCCCTTCAACCAATCAATATCCACCTACAGCCTTCTTTCTGAAGGCCAGAGAGCTCTATGGATCTGACTACGGCAATATACCAGCATCAAACCATACTAAACATCTGAACTTCAAATAAGACCAGCCCCTCCAGAACAATGTTCTAATCATTGGCAGCTGATGGTGGAGCACCTGACCCTAACATCAGGCATTAGAGCATAGAGTTAAAACATCAAAACTCCATATGACTTAACTTGAGACTTTCCTTGACTTATAGCAGGACTTGACTTGCTTGAATCTTCCCACGTTAACTTGGGACATAAAGGGTTTAGACTTGAGTCTTATTCCCACCTCCAGTTCTTGCCACAGTTGATGTCAAAGTCCATCTAACATCAGAAAGAGGCTGCATAGAATAAAATATACAAGGTATTATCCCTGCTATACCATGGTATATCCTGGTTGTGCACTGTTTTTGGCTCCACTGTTTGGTTGTGAGATACATTTAATTTATCTGATGGGGAAAATGTATGAACGTCTGACGTGTTCTGTTGTTTTAATTTAACAGAGAAAATAAACTAAAGTAAAATGAGTTTTAGTTAAAGCGCTCCAGAACTTACTGTACTGGAGAATCTCCTGCATTTCCTTCCACACTCTGAACTTCAGGTTGGAAAGGTGTTTAGCAACACTGATCAGAGCTCCTGATGTCTTCTCTGGATCCTTTGGTGTGTGTTGAGCTCTGAAAACCAAAGAATGCGTGCAGTCCATCACTATATAAAGTTTACATTGTCAGAATTTCTGTTGCTTTTGTAAAATAATAACATATTTTTTTTCCACATATGCAACATAAAACATCATAATGTGAAGTACGACATTTACTTACTGTCTCTCTGTAAACTTGACATTCTGAAAAGAGATATAAAGATGACAGTCATCTAAAAAGGCTTTCATTTCAGTGCATTACAAAACAGAGTTTCTCAAAAGGAATAGAGGGGCGTATTAAAATTAATACGCCAGATTTGTTCTTTAATATATAGCAGTCCAAAACATGGTGGTGGTGGAGGGCAGGCGGAGTTTGGTTGTGTGGGTGGATGTAGTAAAGAGCTTTGAAACACCAGTCTGACCACACGGTGGTGCTGTTTCAAATGCACTTTCTTATTATCGGTTTGTCATTTAACACACTACATGACACTAGCCCTCAGTAACACAAGCTTAACAGTGAGCACCAGTATCCTTATGGCACATGTACTCGTGCACACTAACCTTTCCAACATGAGACTCTTATTTCTCAATGGCAATAAAGAGACGTTGGTATATAATGTCTATGTTAGAAATCAATCAACTTTAATACTAATATCAAGATGATATTATGACAGTCTTGGTTTATTGAAAACTGAAATTTCAGGTTACTTGTATATGTACTTGTACAGCGTTTGTGTACATGTTGAACCTTTAGAAACCATGACTTTATTGGAGCTGCTCTTTGTATGGCTAGGATAAGGTAAGCCTTTTATTATCCCACATGGGGAAATCTGTATAGTTACATCAGAATATACAGTAAACAGATTCAGAGCAAGAGGTAGTCTAACGTGCAAGTTATACAAAATATAAGAAATTACAAAAAAAAAAAAATCTCTACTGTTAGGTAAACAATAAAATACAATAAGAAACTATACAGATTTACATGTGTAATGTTGCACAGTCATTGAAAGTTATTGCATAGATATTGCACAGTCATCTTATACCACATATCTTATATTGCATGTTCTCTTATACCAGCTACATCAATACACCTAAATACTGACTGGTATAGGCAATCAGAGTGCATGAAGACACTCGTCACAGGCTTGGTTTGAATATCTGTCCTGGAAAAGCTCTTTTATAGTTGGGACGTTGGGCATGTTTGCACATTCACAAGTCACACATTGCAGCGCCTGATTCCCCAACAGTGACAGCCTGAAGCACGTGTAGGGTGCATGGTGAGCGTGTGGTGTTTGTCCCTGTTAGAGTGAGATGGGATGAGCTACTGTTACTCACCTGTAAGAACAGAACATCCTCAGCTTCTATCTTCTTCTCTGTGTTTCTGATTTTCTCTGAAAGAAATAATATTTCTACATTCATCTCCCCACTCTTCCTCCTCATCATCTGACTCTTCTGCTCCTCCTCCTCCTTCAGGGCAGCTATCCTTGCTGCTTTTTCATCTCTTAGAAACTGGTGAAGCTTCTCAAACTCCTCATGTATCTGCCTCTCTGTGTGCTGGGCCTGCGTCTGGAATGAGAGACCATTAGGAAACTCAAACTCTAACAGATGTTCTACAAGCATTTACCACCTACAGGATAAGTGGACCCTCATCAGAAACATGACCTGAACAACATGCTCCACAGTTCAAGATGATGTCTCACCTTAATGTGGGCTGCTGTTCGCTCATAGTCTTGTTTAGCTCCCTCTAAGACTTTCAGGTTCTTCTGTAGAGGCTCCAGACCAGTCCTGAGTTTATTCTGGAATTAAATAACAGTTTAGAGTAAGCAGTTGCTGGTAAAGCCAACAGTTTATAATGAGATTAAGTCTGATATACTGTACGTCACAGTAACGCATCTTTTGGACATCTTGGCCCAATTATACAGTTCAATTAAGACGTTCAATGGGAAGTACCTAAAGTCTGATGACATGAGTCTTGATGACATTCTGTGCTAGGGTTAGGGTTAGGGTTAGCATTTACACTCATCATCAAAAGAACAGCTGCACCCAGAAGGAGGTGTGGGAGTGCGGTGGTGTTGGGAAGGAAGATAAAGGATACCAGGATCAATGACTGATGATACATTTAGACTGATATGATCAATATTTACTGAGCTACACATACAGAAGTCGCGTCTCTCAGTATGATGTCGGGCCGCCATGTTCGCTAATGCAGCATGCCAGGCAGCTCTGTGTGGAGTTGTAGAGGTTCCTAATGGTGTCCTGTGATAATCCATCGCATGCAGCTTAAATATCCTTACACAGTTCCCGCAGACGGAGGTGGAGTGACAGCAGGCCATCTGGACATGTGGCGCTTGACATCAAATCGTTCATCGTGGCGCTGACCACAGTGCCTCCACACAAGACAAAAGCGTGACTCATCACTGAAGATGACCCGCTGCCATTCTGAGTCACTCCATGACAGTGTGGCACGACACCATTGCAGTCTTTGGTGACGTCAGCGTGGTGTTAAGGGCAGACTGTGTAGCGGTCTGCGTGCATGTCGTTTTGCAGGATGACTGCAGATGAGAGTTCAAGAGTTCTTTACCGAAGCCCTATAGAACATTTAATACTCAAAGAACTCTTTGTATGATTGGATGGTTCTTTGCATTGTGGACTCTCCGGATTGGTGGAGAATTAACTATAGATCGTTCTATATATAAAGCGTTCTGGTATTGTTATGTCAGCCTCCATTTGGTGCTATATAGAACCTTATTTTCCAAACATGTTCCATTTAGAACCCTCTATAGCACATTCCCCATCAATCTAAAGATCTCTTCCACAAAGCAAAGAGCCATTCAATCATGCAAAGGGTTCTGTATAGAACCATGAATAGCTATAGCACATTAAACTTAAACATAATGAATTCTACAGCATTAGCTACTAGCATTAGCTCCAAGTAACTAGCATAGCTAAGTAAATAGTATGAGGGTGGGGATTATTTACATGGAAGCTCATTTTATTTAATCTATTTGGACATGTTACTTCTGCATAGCCAACCAGAGAAGAGCTCATTTAATTATTCATGAGCTCACCATAATGGGAAACCACTTTGTTACATTCTAGGACTGTACCATTTGGCTTTATTAATGGGTGTGTTAAACCACACCTGGGCATTTTTCATTCCCAACAAAGTCCCATACTATCTATGCAGAGCATCACCTAACACTGGATGGAGTGTTAGGCTTCTAGCAGATTCTAATAGGTCTGGAGTTCAGCTATGTTCTTCTACAACACACCCACTAACAGACTTTGTGTAGCACATAGCAGGACGATCTGTGAGCATTACCAGTCCACACTGTTAGAGGCTGAACCGCTAGGACCTGCCTCCCACCTTTAAGTCATACGCAGCTTCGTCTACTGGACAGCAGCGGTGGTTCTTATGCATGGTCGACAGATGACACACCACACACAGAGGCTCCTGATCATCCAGACAGAAGAGTTTGAGTTCCTCATTGTGCAGACTGCAGAGCAGCTTAGGCCGAGCTGAAGACTCCTGACTCCTGCTCTCCAGAAAAGCCTCACAGACGTTCTTCAGCACCAGGTTACGCGGAAGTTTCGCTCGTCGGAATTCTTTCCTACACACGGGACATTCTCGAGACCCTTTAGACTTCCAGAAGGTCTGCAGGCAGCTTCTGCACACACTGTGGCTGCACAGCAGAACAACAGGGTCCCTGTAGATATCGCAGCACACGCAGCATATGAGATCCTCCTCCAGCAGAGAGCTTACAGACGCCATCGTCCTGTCGTGTAGCAGCTGATTAGGACGAAGGTGAAGAGCGCAGTGGGATCAGAGGGCTTATCGCGCTCTCAGGCGAGATAAGGCAGCGTGACGGAGGATCAGCTCAGAGTGACTGTGTTGGTTTCGGTTTCTACGAGGCGGTGTGTGTGGAGAAGGAGGAGGAGGAGGAGGAGCTTTGCTGAGGGAGGAGCTGAACTGCAGCTTGCGTCTGCTGAGTGCTCTTGAAACAGAAACCAAGGCTACGATGCAACACCCCAAGCTTCTTACGCTGTTCAAGTACTGTATGCATTAATGTCACCTATAATTAACACCCGAAAATGGTCCTCCTTAGTATAGAAGATGGTTCTCTGTAGAACCATGAACACTTGAAGAACCCTTAGAATGAGTAAGGGATTCAGACTGGTGGGGAAAGTCCCGGAGAGTTCTTTATTCATCTTTTTAAATGGGCTCTTTAAGGAACAGTAAGGGTTCTCCACCCTCATTATTAAAAACTGATATCATAACTATGGCAGAACCTTATTGGTGCTATATAGAACCCCTTTTATTTTCACAGCACATTCTCCACCATTCTGAAGAACTCCTCTGCAATGCAACGAACCATTAAATCATACAAGGGGCTGTGAATAGTAAAAGCACATTAAATATAACTATACATTCATATATATATATATACTTTTTTTTTATTATTATTATTTATTAAGGAAAATAATTTTATATAGAACCATGAAAACTTAAAAACTGCAGTGTCAAAGCCTTAAATATAAGATCATCAATACATCAAAACATCATTAGTCTAGTCCTGTAGTTTATTGCTCTGTTATGCCCACTAATGGAATTAGAGCGATAAGCATTCCTAACATTCTGCCATTGTTTTTGGATCTTTTGTTTCGGTGTCCGTCAAAAATATGATTTTCAGTGAGAACATGGGTAACTAAATTCCTATGGCAGTCTGGAATACAGCCTTAGTAAGGCCACTCCCAGGCCATGACACTTTTGAGTCGTAATTCAATCCAAATAAAATTCAATCCACATCCCAATCTAAACCCCACAAACCCTGCAGTGCTGAAATGACCCTAGCGAATTGTATACACATGGGTAATACATTAACATACAGAAAATGCATTTACATTTAAGGTATTTAGCAGACGCTCTTATCCAGAGCGACCTACAACCGTGCTTAGTGCTCCGTTGGATAATATTCCAGAGGAAGTGTAGAGCCTAAAACTCACCATGAGCTCAGACACTGCCTGAACAGGGGGCCAGTGCTGATACCTAGAGATCAATACACACACATATAAACCAAAAGTGCACTACCTGGCAACCCCGGCCCAGTGCTCATACCTATAGAGAAGGATAGGTAATTAAAGTGCAACACAATACACACAACTTACACCTCTACTAGAGCTCACTCACTTAACTGCATTACAAAGAGATGGGTCTTCAATCTGCGTTTGAAGACCGCGAGAGACTCCGCTGTTCTGACACTCAGTGGGAGTTCATTCCAACATCTGGGAGCCAGGACAGAGAAGAGTCTGGACGCTTGTCTTCCATGTGTCCTCAGGGATGGTGGTTCGAGTCAAGCTGTACTTGAAGCTCGAAGGGCTCGAGGTACAGCTCGACTCTTCACCATGGCCATAAGGTAGGGAGGGGCTGGTCCATTCTTGGCTTTGTAGGCCAGCATCAGAGTTTTAAATCTGATGCAGGTAGCAACAGGAAGCCAGGGAAGGGAGCTGTTACTGCTGTTAAGTGAGCTGTTACCAGGAACTGTTACTTCCTTACTTAGCAATCTGTCGCATAGCTGAGTATTCAGTGTGGCCTGCTGTGCAGGGATATGAGGAACTGGAATGTGCCTTAGCGTGACAGCCTGGTACACCAACCATTGTAATGCCCTCCTCCTTCTTTCTTAACGCTGTTTTACTCTGAAAGGTGTTGATTTGATCTCTCTCAGTGACATTAGTTTCACTTTTACTAGGTGATCAAACATGTGATAGATCCGTGGCCTTGTCAAACATCATTCTATAAAAAAACCCAGGAGGCAGAAATGTCAGTTATGTACTTCTCCCTTTCCTAAGCTCCTCCTCCACCACATAGTCTGTCTGGAGGAGCATCGTACAGTCATTCTTCTGATCCTTAGTCATTCTACAGTACTGCTCTTACACCATCTTTTGGAGCCATCTGGGATGCAGACAGGACCCCAGTGACGGATTCTGAATCGTGTTAGTGCAGACATCCATAAGCTGAAAGGGACATCCAGAAACGATAATCCATTAAATAAGAAACCAGCAGCTGTTATAGAAAATGGATACCAAAATGTCTCTACCAGAAGAGGATCTTTCATGCTGCGTGTGTTGTGAAATCTTCCAGGATCCTGTTCTGCTGTCGTGCAGCCACAGTGTGTGTAGACATTGTCTGAAGCAGTTCTGGGAAAGTAAGGGATCTCCAGAATGTCCGGTTTGTAGGAGAAGATCCTCAAGAGAAGAGCCTCCCCGTAACCTTGTACTGAGGAACGTCTGTGAGTCTTTTCTAGAGAGCAGGAGTCAGATATCTTCGGCAGGGTCTGGAGAGGATGATCAGCAGGATGTCTATTACCACTGCAGTCCAACCCATGAAACAATAGCTGAACTTAAGGTAGGAATCTTACCATCCATCCAAATGTTTCCGAGCTGTAATGCAGCCATTTCCATTTTCTCAGAGTACCAGATTTTCCTGTTTAAACATGTTGGACAGGTTGGTCTGTCACTGGTGTGCGGTCAGAGCGGAATTACTAGAATGATGAAATTAGGATGATGGCTCTGGGAGAGCAGAACTGAAATAGATGTGGCTTGTAACAAAAATACTGTGGCAATGTGGAAAACACTGCGTTAAAGATGAATGCTCTTTTATTGATCAGCAAGCAAGGGAGAACCACCAATCAGAGCTAGCTGGCGGGGTCAGAATGGCCGTTCAATTCTACCCCAAAAGCCCAAATCAGTACCGCACATACGCTCATAATCACATCATTCACCCATTCACAACAACAACGTATTTACAAGAAGTGTCCTACTATGAGCACAGTGGCTCCTGAGATCATGTCTGCATGGCCAATCTGTATGGCCACGCCTCACGCATTACCATGGCTGCACAGGCCAGTTGTGGGATGCTACATAATCCCATCTTCCAAGGTCAGCCATCCTTGTAACCTTACTACCACTGCAGGGCGCCCACTCCTTGGCCACACATGCCCCCAGTTCTCTCTTGCGTCTGCATCCTCTCCCTTGGTGTGGCTAAGGGAACATGCAGTTTCACATGCCCAGGGCAGAATGCCTTGCCTCAGTGAATACGGCTTGAAAGTTGGCAGGTGCAACTGCATGTTGTGTCCTGGTTCCTCTGGCAGCAGCACCACCCTTGAACTTTCCACACTGCCTTCTCGACCACCACATATGCCCGCCGAAACACAGCACTTAGCTTCGCCACCTGCTTATCCTTGACATTATCAGGAAGCAGCTACCTAGTCAAGCACCCTGAAACCTAACTGCAGGGCAGTTTGCTTCTTCCATTGTTCTGGCTGCTGTTTCATCCCATGGTACTGACTCTTCTGGAGTCTCCAGCCAGGCTCAGGTGTCTCTATGTTTGAGGCAGCACCATTCCTCTCCAGTCCCTTGGTGGACATTATCCCGGTTCTGACAAGGTGAAGGCTCTTTTATTGAACAGTCAGAAAGAAAGATGGTAGGCATTAACACCCAAAGCCCAACATGGTAAAGCAAAAGCACGTACCAACACCTAGTTAAGCTAATAACAGCACCTCGCTTGCATGAAATGTCTCTCTTACTGTAAATGCAGCACCTCCCGAGAGCATGTAGACATGGCTGCTCTGCATGGCCATGCCTACCACACTCCCACAGCAATGCAGGCCAATGGAGGGATATTATAGTATATAGACAGTCACATTCATGTAGTATACAGTATACAGTAAAAGATATTGGAAAATGTAGAATGCTTTCAGCTAAACTACCGTTTAATTCCAGGATAAGCTCAGGACTGCTCTGGAGAATCTACAGAAGAAGCTGAAAGCCTTCGAGGAAGCTAAACAAGACTATGAGCGAACAGCAGCCCACATTAAGGTGAGACATCATCTTGAACTGTGGAGCATGTTGTTCAGGTCATGTTTCTGATGAGGGTCCACTTATCCTGTAGGTGGTAAATGCTTGTAGAACATCTGTTAGAGTTTGTGTTTCCTAATCGTCTCTCATTCCAGACGCAGGCCCAGCACACAGAGAGGCAGATACAGGAGGAGTTTGAGAAGCTTTACCGGTTCCTAAGAGATGAAGAAGCAGCAAGGATAGCTGCACTGAAGAAAGAAGAGGAGCGGAAGAGTCGGATGATGAGGAGGAAGATTGAGGAGATGGATGCAGGAATATCATCTCTTTCAGACACAATCAGAAATATGGAGAAGGAGATAGGAGCTGAGGACGTTCTGTTCTTAAAGGTGAGCATTGCCATCCATCTCTCTCTCTCTTTAAAATAAATTTACTAGTAGTTGTAAAGGAGGCCATTATTAAGACATTATATATGATAACTACCCATCTGGTATTGTCCTCTCGTAAGTGTGAAATGGTGAACATGTACCTATAACCATGTAAACATTCCACTTTACTTTCAGAACTTCAAATCCACAATGACACGGTGAGTGAAGGTCTTTATTTCCTTTACATTGGGCTGTAGCAGGGACAGTTTTGGTGGTGGAGGTGGTGGTCACAAACACACTGTGGAAAACGAATCAGTATTTTCATATTTCAATATGTTCAGAGCTCGGTTCACACCGGCAGATCCAAAGAAGACACCAGAAGCTCTGATCAGTGTTGGGAAACACCTTTCCAACCTGAAGTTCAGAGTGTGGGAGAAGATGCAGGGGATGGTCCATTACAGTAAGTCCTGACTTGAAGTCACCTGTCTTCAGGACTTGTTTAGGATAAACACAGCATTATTAAACACTGCACATCAGCTGTGCACTTCAGTGCCTTTCTGAATGTATAAGGACATAGAATGACCTGCAGGGCTGAAAAGGGGTTATGTGTTCTCTCTCCTCAGCTCCTGTTACTCTGGACCCCAACACTGCACATCCAGCCCTCAGCCTGTCTGATGAGCTCACAACTATAGAATTTAGATGTCAGGAGTCATTGCTTCCTGATAATCCAGAGAGATTTGACAGCTCTGTGTGTGTTCTGGGTTCGGAAGATTTTAACTATGAGAAGCACTGCTGGGACGTCCATGTTGGGGACAGTGATCACTGGGAACTGGGTGTGATTTCAGAGTCTGAATCAAGAAAGAAGGGGGTGGGGGGGGGGGGGGGGGGGGGAGGACTGTTCCAGTGGTTCAGTGTGGAAGCTGTGTTACAATAAAAGTAATAGAAAATACTGGATCTGCTGTCCAGGACAGTCAGAGGTCACCTTCACACCTAAAGAGAATGTCCAGTGGGTCCGAGTGCAGCTGGACTGGAACAGGGGGAAAGTGAAATTCTCTGATCTTGTAACCTGTGCACACCTGCACACTATAACAGGCATTTTTACTGAGAGAGTTCTTCCCTACTTCTGTAACAGGTCTGTCTGTCCACTGAGGGTCTTATCGGTTAAGACATCAGTAGCAGTGGAGAAGTAAAGAGGGTGAATGCAGAGCGAATGGGCAGAAAGGGAGAACTGGTGCTAAGTGCTAGCTGATACGTTCAACAGTAGAATTGCTGTTGTTTTTCTGAGCTGACGATCATTTGAATAGACCTCAGTGTCTTCTATTAAAGACTGGTGGACTGAGAGACACTAGAGTCTCCTCACCTACACTGAGCTGATTAAGAGTCCTGTTCCAGAAATGATAATAGGACATTAGAGCCATAATAAATCATGCTCCTGTTACTCTCCATACTTCAGTACATTTGAAGGTAAATACTTTAATATTTTTACTCTGCTTTTAACTTCTACTGACACTGAAGGAGTATTTAACCTTGGGTATCTATACCTTGACTCACCTATCACCTTAACTCAACTTTCCCTTACCATTAGTGTGGCGCTTCCCAAGATGCACTTCATGGCAGCATGGCGGTCCAGAACAGGAAACCTCTGTACTGTCTCATTAGGAATCTTTAAGAAATAGCTTCACACCACTCTACTGGTATATTTGTGTTTTTGAAAGAGCTCCATATTTGAAATACCAGTGTATGTCTTTTTGATGTCTACAAATAAAGATCGGCACTGAACTGATGACCATAATTAAGGTTTTAACTACTGGAGCGGTCCTGAATCCCGAAGAGGATGATGAGTATATTCCAGTTCTCCACACAGTGAGGAGAATATATAGAGATGAACCACTGACAGCTGCAGGAGTTGGATGAAATCTGGAGTAAAAGTAGTTATTATGAGTGTAATAATGCGTCATTCCATATTTTCTATTAGTGTTATTATAACCTCTGGAATTAAACGTTTTTCTCAGTACGCTTTGGCTTATTTTTACTCAATGTAAGTGAAGTTATTATTTGAATATATATATATAAAATCATATTTTAAGCAAATTTCCCCACTGTGGGATCAATAAAGGATTATCTTATCTTATTTAGTTTAAATTTTAATCAATAGGGAAAAACAAGGTGCCGTATTCTTCTTTAACAGTTTTAATATCTTTGCTACCTACTGTTGGGTATGGGCTGGTTTTCCTCTCAAGGCTAGAAGCTAAGGGCAGAAATGGTACATGCAACTATTTTTTTTCCCAATGAGTGACACAAAGTTGAATCAAAATGCAGATATTGTTGATGGAAAGCTTCTAAAAATCTGACAAATCTTTGGTACTTGATTAAAATTCTGATTTTGTATATCTACCATTTTGTTTTGATTCTTTTACCTTTTAATTCCATTCTCTTACATTACAGTGCTAAAAGGCCAAAAAAACATATAAATCTATGTTGTGCAAACCCTCACTGCTCATTTAATCAGAAACACAAGTAAGGTCTCACTTAGTAGTTTACAGATTACAGACTGTAGTTTATCTATTGCTGAACAATGTATTAGTCCTCCTCCACCCAAGTCATTAAAAGAGAAGGGACTTCTAGGGACAAAAAAACTTACCAGACACATCAATGACCATTCTGACCTATGCATGGCAGTAATCAATAAAGACATGATAAGTATATGTGTATTGTTAAAGATCCACACAGGAGTGGCTGGCAAGTGCATCACAAGTTTTTGAATATGCCACTAGAGCTGGGAGATAGGGAGGTGTGCTGGAGTGAGGTGTTGTTCAGTGCTGGTTATTTACAAACAACTTATGGATTGTGATATCATGACTTCACTATGCTTCAGCACACCTCTAGCCGTCATATAAAAAAGTGCAGATACACATTTTGCATTTGAGTTGGAATTGTCTTTATTAATGCATAGTAATATTAGAATGCATTAATAAAAAATATATACGATGTCAAACTTTAATTTAGCAAATGTGCATTAGAATTTTTAAATTAGCTATTTAATTTTTGAATTAAATTTTGAATTAATTTGCATTTAAATGTTTAAATTTGCATTTAAATGTGAGTCTGGAATATGCTGGCATAGTATTAAATTTGTTGTTGGAAAAATGACCTACACAGGTGCTTAATCAAGCATAGTGCTGCTCCCTGGACCATGGAGGTACTGCAGTTTAGCAGTTTTGCACAAAAGTGTCCTTTTTGTTCTACTCATGGCTCAAATGACTTATTTTATCTTTATTACTGCATGTTTTATGTTTATCCAACTATTCACAGGAAGGTCGTGCGAATATATGTACAAAATAAGGACAATGTTCTTTGGTAAATTAGTTTTACACAAAGAGCCAAGTTCTTATAAAAGTCACATTTCTGCACCTGTTCAGCTCCTCCCTTTTCAGAGCTCCTCCCCACGATACAGACTAGTTACTGAAGGAAAGTGAAACACATACAGCCATTCTGCTGATCTTTCCTCATTATGCTTTAAACTGTGAGTGACTTTTGCCACAAAGGAACCTTTCGAAAAAAAGACCAGCAGCTGCTGGAAAAATGGCATCTACAGATTCTCTACCAGAAGAGGATCTTATATGTCCTGTGTGCTGTGAGATCTTCAGGGATTTTGTTCTACTGTCGTGTAGCCACAGTGTGTGTAAATCCTGTCTGCAGAAATTCTGGAAAACTAAGGGAGCTCGAGAATGTCCAGTATGTAGAAGAAGATCCTCTAAAGAACATCTTCCCCCAAACCTTACACTGAAGAAACTTTGTGAAGCTCTTCTAGAGAACAGGAGTCAGAGATCTTCAGCGGGGTCTGAGGTGCTCTGCAGTCTACACCATGAGAAACTCAAACTCTTCTGTCTGGATGATCAGCAGTGTCAGGTGTGTCAGACCTCAAAGATCCACAAAAATGTCCTATAGATGAAGCTGTGACCGACTTTAAGGTAAGAAACATATCTTACTGTTTCGCTCTTCAAAATGTAGCTCAAGAAAGAAGATTTCTCAAATGATTTAAATCTATCTTGTTATGCCATTTCGCTTCATATAAGACAGCAGCTTTTCATAACATCACAAAAACAATTAGAATATGCGACTTGCCAGTCCTTTCTGTCCAATTGCACACTCTGAGACACACTTGACCTCTAACTGTCTAATTCCAGGATAAACTCAGGACTGCTCTGGAGCCTCTACAGAAGAACCTGAAAGTCTTAGAGGAAGCTAAACAAGACTATGAGGGAACAGCAGCCCACATTAAGGTGAGACATCATCTTGAACTGTGGAGCATGTTGTTCAGGTCATGTTTTTCTGATGAGGTGGGTCCACTTATCCCTGTAGAGGTGGTAAATGCTTTATAGAACATCTGGTGTAGAGTTTGTTGTTTCCTAATCGTGCCTCTCATTCCAGACCGCAGGCCCAGCACACAGAGAGGCAGATTACATGGAGGAGATTTTGAAGAAGCTTCACCAGTTTCTAAGAGATGAAGAAGCAGCAAGGATAGCTGCACTGAAGGAGGAGGAGGAGCAGAAGAGTCAGATGATGAGGAGGAAGATTGAGGAGCTGAATGTAGAAATATCATCTCTTTCAGGCACGATCAGAAACATAGAGAAGGAGATGGGAGCTGAGGACATTCCTTTCTTACAGGTCAGTAACTTTTTTTCTCTCTCATCCATTCACTCAAAAATAGTAGCAAGTTGAATGGAATGGAAACCTGTTGGGAGCTTTTCCAGCAACCTGTTAGCTTCCATGAAATACCCTTTTTAGGGAAAACACCTAAAAAGACACTGAACTTTGTGGTGTACTTTAACAATGATTCTCTTCTCTTTGTTTACACTCAGAACTTGAAGTCTACAATGAAAAAGTAAGTCTATCAACCTCTGTACTTTTTAAAGCTTCACATACATTGTATTTGTGAAGCAGAATTCATGCAACAGTAGAAGCACTCCTGACACCACTGCATCATTTGGGCAAAAGAATCTTACACATTCTGTTCTGTCCTCCTTCTACCAAGTGTATAATCTCACATGCAGCAAACTCATTCCCTATTCACCACAACAAGGTAGTTCTGTTCAAGTTCAATATAGCAACTTGGCAAACCTGAAATAAAACAGTAACCGTATGTTATGATAAAACATGTGGAGCATCATATGAACAAGCATACTACGTGCAAGTATTATATATTACCATTGTGTCTATTAACGTCACATTTCTTGGTGTGAGGATAGAGTTATACAATCCAATGAAATGTGTAATGTGTAATGTTTCCACGTGAGCAGAAGTAACCATTCCATTTTGGATAACCATTCCAATAATAATTAATATACCAACAATGCTTTACACGGAGTAGATGGAACAGGGTTTACAGACAGATACAACTGTGCATGATTAACTACTTCCTTACCGGTAGCCACTGATGATGTCATCGACAGGCAAGAAACTTTATTTGTAATTCTACAAAAGTCCAGCTCGAAGAGGAATACTGCGCTACAGTTAATTGAGATATTAACTGGCAAGAACACTCCCCGTCTGGTGTCTACAGATATCACAGTCTAACTGTTGCCTAAGCCAAGCATTTGGTCTTGGCTGCGTTAGTGCTACCTCTGTCACTGGTATAAGGAGAAACGTAATCCTTCTTTCGTTGATGATTTTGACTTTCACCTTGTGGAATTTTCCATTCTTACTTGTAAACACTTGGATAATTTGCCTGTAGGCCAGTTATTGCACTTGGCCTGTCAGACTGCTACTACATTTGTACTTCACAGGTCTCATCAGTCCCAAAACCAGACTCTAGACCTGTTTCCATTGACATCTGAACGAGTCTTTAGACTCAAACAAGACTCAAAAGGACAGGACCCATTTCTCCGCTGTGAGGAGATTTTCTTGTGCCCAAAAACTTGTAGACCATTCAGTTTACATTTCCCTGCATATAATGGATGAAGTGTTAAGACACAGAAGACTTTGCAGATATGCATTTAGATGATGTTGTCTACAGTGCGACCTTCCACAGACCACTGAGGTAGTGCTGAAGATGAGTGATGCAAGATTACCAGTCAATCCAGTGAAGGATCACCTGACTCCTACTTAGAACATGTCCTATGGGGTGGAGTCATTAGACTACAAGTAGATACGGTAGAGGCGGTCATGTCCAATGCCCTCCTCCAAAAATTGCTTTCCTCCTCGCACAATACATAACACTTTGCACCACCAACTCTGAAGTAGCTTCACCTTCATAGGCCGCCTCACCCTTGTGCAGTCTGCCAATTCAAAATCCTTTGCCGGAGTAGTTCCACCTAAGAATGCTACAAAGAGCTTGAACATATTTCCAGACAGCATACAGTGGTGTAAAAAAGTATTTGCTGATTTCTTGTTTTTGCATGTTTGATACTCTTAAATGTTTTAGATCATCAAACAAATTTAAATATATTATAATATTATAATATATTCAGTTTTTAAATGAAGGTTTATTATTAAGGTAAAAAAATTCAAACCTACATGGCCCTGTGTGAAAAAGTGTTTGCCCCTTAAACCTAATAACTGGTTGGGCCACCCTTAGGAGCAATAACTGCAATCAAGCATTTACAGAAACTTGCAATGAGTCATTCACAGCGCTGTGGAGGAATTTTGGCCCACTCATCTTTGCAGAATTGTAATTCAGCCACATTGGAGGGTTTTCGAGCATGAACTGCCTTTTTAAGGTCATGCCACAGCATCTCAATATGATTCAGGGCAGGACTTTGACTAGACCACTCCAAAGTCTTAACTTTGTTCTTCTTCAGCCATTCAATGGTGGACTTGCTGGTGTCTTTTGGATCATTGTCCTGCTGCAGAACCCATGTTTGTTTCAGCTTGAGGTCACAAACAGATGGCCAGAGGTTCTCCTTCAGGATCTTTTGGTAGACAGCGGAATTCATGGTCCCATTTAGCAGGTCTTTCAGGTCCAAGCAGCAAAAAAGCCCCAGACCATCACACTACCACCACCATATTTTACTGTAGGTATGATGGTCTTTTTCTGAAATGCGATGTTACTTTTATGCCAGATGTAATGGGACACTAGGTTAAACTCTTGTCTCTGCAGTTGACAGAGTATTTTCCCAAAAGTCTTGGGGTTATCAAAATGTTTTCTGGCAAAATTGGGACGAGCCTTAATGATCGTTTTGCTCAGCAGTGGTTTTCATCTTGGCACTTTGCCATGCAGGCCATTTTTGCCTAGTCTCTTTCTTATAGTGGAGTCATGAATGCTGACCTTAACTGAGGCAAGGTGCAGAAGTGAGAGGAGAGGCCTCTCATATTTTTGCTTCTTGCTGCAGTTCAGAGGGAGTTCTTTGGATGTTGTTGTTCGTGTTTTGTGGTCTTTTTGGAGGATTGGAGTTTTTGTGAACATTGTTTGGGGATGAGCAGGCTATGTGTCATCAGCTTTTTGGCACATATGCACTCTGGTGGGAGGGGTGGTGGGGTAATAATTTTGGTTGCTTGGCTGGTTCAACTCCTCTGGAAAAGTTTTTCACCACTGTTTTACATTTTCACCTTTCTCTTATGGAGATTATAATGGCCTCGGATAAATCAGAGATGAAAAAAAAACAAAGTAGATTAGGAGTACCCGAAGTCCCCGAGAACCTTTAGAAATTTCCCTGTCCTGTATAACCCTTTTTTTTTCAGACCTGATTGACCTGACTGATAGTAGGATCCAAATTACTTTCTTTCTTAACCAGATTTGTTCCTTGTACATTCTCTTTGTTTTCTTGGCATTCCAATGTATGTCTAGCTTTTGAGTTATCTTTGGGTCTCCTTGGCTTTGTTCCGTCAGTGGTCCTCTTTGAGTGATTCTATAGGTTGTGAGTAAGGTGTGTGTATGCAATAATCAGGCCTGGGTGTTGGCTAAGAGGAAACCTGACTCAAGTTGTTGATTAAACTACATTTATGATCTGATGCACAACATTGAAGAGACACAAAACAGCAACACACACTGTTGACACAATTACCCTTTTCCCTACATTTACATACCCCCAATCTAAAACCAAGTGTGATTAACTACTTCCTTAACAGGCCATCACTGACTATGATGATGTCCAATCAAAAGAACCACTAGCAAACAACAAAATTAACATGTATTCATCAGTATCAAAACTAATTAGGTGTCTCATCTAAAAGTCAGCTGCTGTACCGTTAAGCTGTACAGTAATCCAAAAACTACCACAAAAAACAAAAAAGCAAGGGAAAAATTTTGTTAGAGAAAAGAAAAAAAAAGAAAGAGAAATTTTTTATGGCGATGTGACTCCATATGCACTCCAAACAAGAATTATCACCGTGATGTATAAACCATTTTCACGAGGTATTTCAGCACAAACCCAAGGATCCAGAGAAGACATTGGTAATTCTGATCAATGTTGGGAAACACCTTTCCAACCTGAAGTTCAGAGTGTGGGAGAAGATGCAGGAGGTTCTCCAGTACAGTAAGTTCTGGTTCTTCTAAAAGCTCTATTATCTAGTTCAGAAGAACTGAAAATTCTAACCATCAAACTGCATTTTATTTCCACTGACTTTTGAATTGGTACAATCAACAGGAAGATTTAGGCCAATCATAGACCGAATATCATGAATAAGTAAAGAGAAAAGGTTTCAAAGACTACATAACAGCATTAGACACGAGGGTTGGTACGGTATTGGTAGGTTCTTCTTTCTGTCAGCGCTCCGGTTGTAGCTTCTGCTGTGGGGGCGTTCGCCCGAACATACTGCGGACCCACCACGATCCAAAATCCACCTGTCTCGATGAATCGCACTGCCTGTAGGAAACAAGGAAAAAAACAGAGATCATGTTACTGTTCCTGATAATCCAGAGAGATTTGATGAGTGGCCATGTGTTCTGGGTTCTGAGGGTTTTAACTCAGGGACTCACTGCTGGGACGTCCAGGTTGGAGACAGTAATGACTGGTTCCTGGGTGTGATAACAGAGTCTAAACTTAGGAAGGGGTTCTCTTTCTGTGATTCAGCATGGAGACTGGACTACAGTAAAGGCAGTAATAAATACCGGATGCGCTGCCCAGGACAGCCAGATCACCCCCTCACACCTAAAGAGAAACTGCAGAGGGTCAGAGTTCAGCTGGACTGGGACAGGGGAAAAGTCACATTCACTGATCTTCTAACTAATACACACCTGCACACCATAACACACTCTTTCACTGAGAGAGTTCTACCTGTGTTCTGTAACTGGTCTGTCCATCCTCTGAGGATCTTACCAGTGAGGACGTCAGTAACAGTGGAGCAGCACAGTTAAAGTTCACGCTGCTTAGAATAACTGAATGTTCATGCAATTATTGATTGATTAATTGATTGATTGATTGATAGCCTTCTAGTCTGGCTCCTGGCAATGTCATGACAATTGTACACTTGAGGTGCTTCTCAGGTGTGATTCAGCTGTAGGGGACATGAGCAGCAATAGATCCAGAAAGCCTTTCTCAGTTTCAGGCCCAGACTCTGTATGCAGAGTCCTGGAGCTAAAAAGAGAAGCTGGTATGTATGCAGTGGAGAAAGCAGTAGCAATGCACTGAGCTTTCCCCTCCCATAGAATTCTCCTAGATAGACTTGAGATCTGGGTTAGACTCTCAGGAACTAAAATGGTTCAGTTCACCCCTGTGATAGCGACAGTGGCAGTCATCAGTGGTGTCTCCCAAGGTTCGATTCTGGGGCCACTCTTGTATAATTTATACATGTTCCCTCTTGCCGTTATCCTACAGGACTGTGGGAGATCTCACCACGGCTTTGCAGAAGACACTCGCTCGGAAGACAGACACTCTCTACGTGAGAACTGGCTTATAACCTATCTAATGGGCTAGCACTCGAATATAAAACTGGTGGTGGGACAACAAAACTTGCAAAAGTTGAAATAAGAATTGAACCAGAGATTGATTAGAGGATGATTTGGAGTTATAGCAATGAGACATACAAGTTGTCTGTCGCGGATCTGAGGCCCTAAAATCGAAAAAAAATTTTGCACAGTAACCTTACTAATGATGATTCTAAGATTTAAGCCCATTACCAAAGCAGCACAAAAAAGCACATGGATCATCTTCTTACGAACGTCCAGCTCTCCCAGCAGAGGCTTGGAAATGTTTCACAGATTTTTCTAAAATCAGGCCTGGAGAAAGGGACCTAACCGTATTTCATAGTGAAGCTATGATATTTCTCACTAGCTGGACCCATCTCCTGAACACTGAAATGGTCTCCTAACTGGACTCCCAAAGGTAATCAAACAGCTTCAGTTGATTCATTATGCAACAAAGAGTCACAAGGTAAAACACATCACCCCATTCTGAAATCCTTACAGTGGCTGCCAATACATAACAGCATAGACACATGCATGTATGCATATTTAATGTATAGAGTCTTTGATCTTTTTCCATTTGTCTTATTTTCTGTTTTGTTAAGCACTGTGAGTGGCTGCAGTGTATAAACAAACGTGCCATGCCTTCTGAAAACATGTAACTCCACAACTGTTTAATCTTTAACTCTTTTTCTGAACTTTAACTGATCCTTATTCTGATTCATGTGATAGTCTTGTGACCATCCACTGCCCTGTACTCAAAACAACAGACAGAGTTTACCCCGGAGAAAGCAAGCCAGCAATCAACATGCCATACCAGCTTCAACCACAAGGGGGCAATGCAATTCAATAGACTGCCAGAATTTCCATTGTTCATATGTGACCATCGATTCCACACAAATAAAGCATGTGTTAATATGTTAATATCAAATTAAATTATGTTAATTAAGTGCTTTAAATAAGCAACATTATTTCAGTGTAGGTTTGTTGTTGTGTAAATTAAGAATTCTCATTGTTTGAACAGATTGGCACAAGCGCTGAAATTGATTGTCAGGCTGTAGTGGGATGTTATAACATTGCAGGTGTTTGGAAAAACAACCAGCTCACTACTCCCAACTGTCAGTCAGCCACCTCAAATATTTTGGATTCATGTGAAATCATTAACATGTGTAGAACATTTAAAACAGCATACCAACTGTGAAACATGAACACATCCTGAGATGCTTCAGGTAAAGTGAATTACCACAGCACTACAGCTACTGCAGGTAATATGAATATTATATCTCTGTAAAATACATTTCACTGTAATTATAATAATTTCACTAATTATAACAGCACAGACACACAGCTGCAATTTAATTTCCTACTTTCTCCATATTTCAAAAACGATAAAGATTACAGCAGACATGGTTGTATTGTATATCAAGTACAAATTATTTTGAACAGTTGTTTATTCTTTAATGCCCAAATATGAGGAATTCAGAAGGGTCACCTAATGTACATTTTTTTGTTTGTTTGTTTAAGAAATTTTGTTTCCACAAACAAAAAATTCAGACAAACAGTTGTTAACGACAACTGTATGTCATTACGATCCTGTGATAAAATTCTGCACTTCAGGTTAAACACAACTTTTAGGGCTTGAGATTATTTAGCCCTATACACAATGTTTTAAAAGTAATTTTAAGGTTTTTTTTTTTCAGATATACATGTGGTATAATTATTATTGTCATAAAAGACAAGAATATTGTTTATTATTAAAGTACCATAAAAATGACTGACAGTTTTAAGAGATGTAAACTGTAATATATAATGTCATACATGCACCATTTCGTAATGACTGCATTTTAAAGAGGTACTGTATTTAATAGGAAGACCAATCAGCAGGTCCATTTCCTGCCATATATTTATTCTATAATGTTTTCCTTCTTTAAATACAATCATGTAGGGCAGTTAGCAACAGTAGACGCATTAAAGAGAGCATTGTATCAAAGACACAGTATGTTTATTATTTTCTGTTGACAGTGTTTTCCTTTTTTTTATGATTTTGTATATAGCAAAGCTTACTCGGAGCATGTTCTGTGTGCTGTCTGCACATTTTACATGGTAATTAAAAAAAAAAAATCTCGGCCCTGGAAGACATTCCAAACCAGTTCTACAATAAACTCAGCTGACCCTTTGAAGCCCTGCTCTTAATGTCTGACAGTGTAGTTCTGAAAGATGTTCAGATTGTATATCTGTGTTCATAAGTTTCATAGTTTTGGTGCATAGGGCGTGTCTAGACCTAGCAACCTTCAGAAAATACCAAGGGCAGATGGTCCGATAACAGCAAAAATGATTTATCAGCATGACTGGATTTGCAGGTTATGAGTCGTCTTATATTGTTTATCTTGTAAGCGAATATGTAAAATAAGACCAATATGGCATTGTGTGGAAGACCACTGCCCTGAACGATAGAGATGGGATGAAGGGATGAAGACAACGGTTTACCTCAGTGTCTTTTCTACTACTGTTTTCCGTCAAATATGATAAAATACACATAGGGAGCCATCAGCCATCAGCCATAAAAAAATACAAATAAAAAATGGATCTAACTTCCCTGACCAGCTCTGCTGATGCTACAGGACTCAGCTATAGAAAATAACACATTGTAGAATTGAATAGTTAAAAGGGCTTTCAGCTTTAAACTCTTCACTAAGACTGTTTTACAGCAGGTGAGATAAAATGGTAGTAATACCGCCAAGAGGCCCAACATACAAGTTCTTTACAAGATAGCACACGTTTACCCAGTGATTGCTAATGTTGGCCAGCCTGCTATCCACCTAGCTAAACCATCATCCCTACAGAACAAAGTACCACTACGTTCAAGGACCAATCATCTATTTGTTTATGTTGGCACTATTTAAAGGTTATTAGCTGTTTAGCAGTCAAATGCTAACTTTAGCATTTAGCAACCTAAACTCAATTTGTCTGTGTTTGCAGGAAATTGGGAATACATTGTTGAATCAATGTTTGATTAAATTTAAAAATTCTATTTATGTATAACACACAATATAACTTTATCATTAACATCATTTTTATTATAGCTTGTTTGTCATTTGAGATTTTTGGCTTATTTGAGATTTTATTTAATTTATTTATTTAATTTCTGGTTTAAACTCAGCAACTAGTACTGTTATCCTTATGTTACACTTTGAGCTGATAAACAAGTCATTTCTGCCTTTACTAGTTATACAAGCTATTAAGTTATTTGTGTCATCACTGTTTTAATTGACTATTTATTTATTAATTTATATATTTATGTAATGTTGAGGGCTGATATTAACCTAATTTAATAATTATTTTTTTAATACCTTCAAATATAAGTTTAATCAAAGGGGTTAACTTTCTGTGAGTGATTGGTTTCGATCGATGATTTTAACAGAGTAGTCCGAAGTCTCCTGACTCCTGAAGTTTTTGGAACAAAGGGTTTCAGCGGCACAGGAATGCCAGGAATTTGTGGACGTGCACTGTGTCTGAAGTCTGTGCTGTGAAGTGAGCTAGCGAAGCATGTAAAGCAACAAGACAAAGCAAAAACAATAACAGAATGTTCCACATAGATGTCACTAATAACATGGTGAGTCAAACAGCTATCCTGGCATTCAGTGGGCAGACGGCAGGAAACACCATGGACACACCACCAGTCCATCACAGAGTGGAAACACAAACACATTCACTCACACCTCGGGGGTCATATAGCAACCAAATCCAGGCCCCTCTTGCTGCGAAGCGACAGTGTTACTGTGCCACCCTACGGAAACCCAACCTTACACCATCAGGGCCTAAAATGGCATTCTTATTTGGAAATTTACATTAGTGGGAATCACCAAAATTCCACAGTGAGCGTTTAACAGAACTACTTCTGAGGCGTGAGTGGAGTTCTTGCATGTCTCCTGAAGTCTCTGGTAATAAGTTTGGAATTCCAGGTGGAAAACCCAAAGAAGAGATGGTCCTGACAGGGCAGTTAAAACTGAATTTGCTTTGCTTGGTGAGGAAATGTCCTGGGGTAGGAAAGCCCCCTTTCCTGTTAGTTATTGTCTTGGAGTTTTATGAATTTGGAGATCTTGTTGTAAGAGGACCTGTGTCTACCTAAGGCAGTGTGTCAATGTCACATACACAGCTAACAGGTTGGAGTCTCTCCCGAGTGGTTCAGGTCTGAAAATTAAATAGTTAGTAAACCAATAATGATCAGGAGGTGAGAACAGCATCTCCTTTAGTACGCCGTCATAACTATATGTTTGTGTCAGTTATTTTAGCATATCTGTGTGGGTATACAGGTGTCGATCCAGTGAAGGTAGTTCCCCTCGTGTAACATGGATAATTGTGTCTTGTTGTAACTCTTGAACTCAAGCTAGCATTAGCTAGTTAGCTTAGCTAGCAGGCTAGTAAAAGTGGCTCTTAAACAGTCCAGTTTAAAATAAAAGCTGTTCAGTAGCATTTTCCACTTGTAATTTGTGGATTGGAGTCTTTACTCAGAGCTGCTGCTAGTTCGGATGTTTTCTGTCCTGAGATAAGCTTTAGCGGTGCTGGCTGCGGGGCTGCTGGGGGAATACTGTGCTGAATGAAAGGACAGTTTTCTTTTCAGTCATGCATGGAACTGAACAGAAACTGTCTGGAGATTAGATTAGACCTGTCACTTTCAGGTAGGTAACCCCTCACAAATTTGATGTTTACAGGAGAAAAGACACGAGGCGATATAAGATGGAATGTGACTAGACTAGTACTGTTAGATGATGTTTCAGGGGAAGGTTCTACTTGACGATTATTCCTAAATAATTTGATGAGTATGTAGTTAATCATTTAGTGCTTACTGTTGTTACTGAGCGTGGCACCGTGGCATCCTCACAGCATGAAGGGCCTAGGTTTGGCTGAAGGTTTAAGGTTTAAACCTTTACCACGCCCACAGCCCTCACAGACACTACCAAACAAAGAACCCGCCCCAACTGCTCCAGCGCTCATTCAACATTTAAACATTAATATCTTCTATTTAAAAATGCAGCTGGAACTCTGTTGCATTTCTTGGCCAAATGCATTGTTGGGACCTACATACAGTTCATAAATGCTACATGTGTTGGCACACCTCAGGGGCAGAGCAGGCCTTTCAAGTATATGGTTGCAAGTGAGAAAAGCCTAGACACAGACTAAAAATTATATAATTCCTAGAACTGTAAAAGTACGGTACAAATATTACAGTCCACATCACGCAGTCATGCAGCGACAACAAGCAGTGGTTGAACATGTTCAGTGTACCAGATGTGTTCTGATTGGCTCCTGAACATGCAAGATGCATTTTATTTATTCAACAAAAAACAAAAAGGCAAATAATCTTCCAACTCACTTAACATGTGCTAGAGGCTGGTCGGCATAGATGGCCCACTAAAGCTCTTCTGTAGGCAACATTCTGAACACGTACAAACCACTACAGCAGCAGTATGGGTCCATAAAGCATGTTTCCTCCACACACAGAAACCTCACTCTTACCAAACAAATATGAAGTCAGGGCTGGAGCTGCAGGCTTGGGTTAGAGTGATCAAAATGATATGACTGAATGCAGTGAGCCATTGGCCAAATGCATTGTTCAGCCTCATCACGTTCTTACCTTGTTCCTCTCACTGTGGATGCAAAGGCAGGTGCAGCTAGGGTAAAAGCTGTTCCTGAACTTGGTGGTTCTGGCTCGGATGTTCCTGTACCTCTTTTCGGAGGGCAGAGGTTGGAACAGGGGATGGCTGGGGTGTGTGGGGTCTGAGGATATGTTGACTGCTGTCCTCAGACATCTCTTATTGTAGAGATGTTATTCCTGTGTCTCTGACAAACCCGAAACTTGGTTCTACCTATCCTGTAGCACTGAAGGTGGGACACAGAGAAAGGACGCAGGAGTGCTGGTTGGCTTTACTCAATGCTCCTTCCATCCTCTAAGTAATCCGGTAATGCTGTGGGTGGGACATTGGAGAAACTACACTAGTGTGTTTTTGGTGTGGCTGCATGGGAAACATGTACACATAACAAAAAGCCCTTTTCGGCAACGACGTAAGATCAAGGGTCGGTTATGATAACCAGCCGACGCCTACCAACTCTGCTTCTTAACAAGCTGATTTGGTTCAGGTGCGCTTGCAGCAGGGAAATTACTCCAGGGCCAGTTTAGGGAACCACAGCTCCGAGACATATGACACACCCCACAACTGAACCATGAAAAGCTTGGGTGATTGACTGGATGTACACCATCACATCGAATTCACCATCATTAAGCATCTATACAATCCTCTGTATGTTTAATACTCACATCATTTCACTCACATCATTTAGCTGACCTATTACAGGTAGGCCAATGTAGTGTTAGGAGTCTTGCCCAAGGACTCTTATTGGTGTAGCACAACATAGTCACCCAGACTGGGATTTGAACCCCAGTTTCCCAGATGTGGTGGTGGTTCTCTGGCAGGTAGTGGTGTGATTCCCTAAGCTACAACCAACCTAGGACAAGAACCTCCAGGACATAATTTCCTAAGAGTGGTTAAACAGAAATAGAGCAACTTTTACTTTAAAGTCTTAGTCAGCCAAAATGTATTGAGGTGAAATGTAAGTAGTTTGAATGGAAGCGTGACTTGACCGGCCACTGTACGCCCCTTCCTTTTGTTCAGAAGGTCAAAAATGCTGTCGGTTAAGTAAAACTGTGATATGAATCCAACCTGTTATCTTCAACATGAAACTTCCTACAGATGTAGGAGGTTGTGAAAAGCCTCTATGAAGTCCCCCACCCAGCGGGACCACATTTATACCCAACCCAGCTCTGCTTTTCTCACATCTTTAACCTTTCAGATCCATCAACAATGAGGCTGCAGGTAACACTGGCACTCCTCTGTGTGCTTGTCCCAAAAGGTATGGAACTAGACTGTTTACTATGGGAAGCTCTAGATTTCTGTTTAATCGGTTTATATTGTCTAGAATATAATTAAATCAAATATAATTTGTATTTTTTACGCTTTATATTTTTATATTAAATATTAGTTATATTTAAAATATTATTGAAATGTAATGATTGAGTGTATTAATGAATGTTGCTGGATTGTCTTTGACTGAACTGGTGTTTTCCTGTCCCTGACTTCACTGTCCCGTAGCGCTGGCACTGAAATGTTATGAGTGTACAACAGGGCCGACTGGAACATGCGTAGACCTCCAAACAGACTGTCCAGATCAGTGTGCCAGCTTCACCACCCTTGTGAGCACAAGTAAGAATGAGCTCAGTAGAAAACGGTGAGGTTGAGTCAGAAACGTCCCCATTCACTCATGTGCCGTGTTCACTAGATGGTGCACAACAGCAGTCAAGTGCGAAGGTTTGTGCAACAGCAGCTCAGTGTGTCAACGGGAGCGCCAACCTAGGAACTACTAAAGTGACTGTCAACTCTCAATGCTGCAGCACGGCCCTCTGCAACACCCAGATAATGTCAGGTACACGTTAAAGCTTGGAGTGCTGAATAAAGAACATTGGAACTCTTACAGGTACCGCAGAGAAGGTGGTGTTGAAGGTGGTGTTAAAGATCCTCTGTTGTTTCTGTCTGTTAAGCTTTGCCATTTGGATCTGCGAATGGAAAGACGTGTTACGCCTGTACTAATAACAACTGCACAGGAACCGTAGCCTGCGAGGGAGACGCAGATCAGTGCTTCAATGCTACAGGTGAAAATGCTCTCTCGGCTGTAAAGCTGTGATTTCGTGGCCAACAGTGAGACTGAGGACATGTTCTTATTGTGTCTATGCAACGCAAACGATGCATGTGTGATCGGGCAGCGAATTTTCTATTATCTAGCACTTATTTTAAAAGATTTATACATATATATATATATATATATATATATATATATATATATATATATATATATATATATATATATATATATATATATATATTATGGCATGCCAAACAGGAAATATTGAATGAACTTTGATATATATACAGTGAACATTGATATATATGGAATATATATCCATATATATCAATGTTCATATGTATCAAATATATTATATTTATATATTTACAGACATTTGTATAGCTTGCCATTTTGCCTTTTTCTTTGGACTGTGATGATATATACTTTAAATGCATAATATATATATATATAAAATATATATAAATGTATTATTAAAAAAGGCAAAAATCCTTTATTATGAGGTTAGAATGATTTTGCCAGTTTGTCATGCTTTTTATAATAAACTTAATATTTCTATTTTGTTTCTACATTACATTGTAATATGCTTGCACATGTACCATAATTTAAGTCCTACTGTCCGGGTTCCTTTAAGAACAGGGTTGAACATTAACATGATTGGCCTTTATTGATTTTACCAAGCATGCTCAAGGTGTTAAGGTGGGGGTCTGGTTGTATGTCATGGTTAATGAGGTGCCCAACTCTGTTTTTAAAGGCAACACTGGAAAGACATGGTTGTATTTCCTTAGCTAAGGTGTTCTGGTTGACTGTCCTGCGTTATGCCTCCAATAAGAAGCGTCTACATGTCTACCTTATATATGTCAGTGTCAATCGGGTGGGAGCTTAAAAACAGCTCTATGTAAGCACCAACAGGTAAACAGTTCCATCATTCATAACAGTGCTTGTTTTTGTTGTATCTCGCTTTGACGTTTTTTCATATACAGTAGACTGGTGTTGACTGTGGAAGTTTGTAATTGAACTGAGTAAGAATTGAACTGAATTCACATCACTCAAAACAGACCTCTCAGACCTTAACGGATGTCTTTATGTATTGACAACACATACACCGATTCAAACAGAGGATAAAGACTGGTTACCGCAGCAAAAGTTTACTGAAATAGTAGTTTATGTTGGATGTTTGCTAGGTAGTGGACAAAAATAGCCAGCCAGATTCGAATGTAATGTTATCCTGGTATGGTGATGCAGTGTACCATTGTAAATCTGAAGTACACTATATAGCTAACGTTAGCTAGCCATCATCCTCTACTGTTTGATAAACCAGGCTAGTCATTACTCTTCGATGACTTCTGTCTTGGCTAATGTTGCCTAAACAGATACCTGAGTGGAGGCTTACATTACCAATACCATCATACCCAGCTGTCATATAAATAGTAATGTTGGTCTATTCAGTTTATTCTGTTGGTAAATGTATGGAATTTATATTCATTACACTCTTCCCTCAGGTCATTAAAACACACCAAGTTCACATCCATCTCCTGAACTTCAAACCATCTGTGCAATCATCTGATTAACCCAATCTTGGAATGGGGTCTATAGCACCAACCACAAAATGTTCTTCTTGAGTCACCACATTTCAATTGTTCCCAAAGGTTAGACCACTACGTTATTCGCCAGCATCCTTCACATGCGCAAGCTCTGGATAAGGTTCCGATCAGAGTCTTTCATCCCCTGGTCCTAGGAGAAACCACTCACCTTGCAGAGTTTAGTTAGGGTCCAACACTGCATTTTAACATGCTGGCGCGCTCGCCCCTTCATCCAGCCTAATATGGAAGACAGTCACGGTGTGGCAGATTGCGGGCTGATCAGAACGTCAGTGGATCTTGGTTACGTACTACACATAAAGCTTGCGTTCAGTGATAGCAGACCTTTTAAAGTGGAAAACAAAGGTGAAAAGTTTTTAAGGGAAAGATGTGCAAATGTAAATTATCCCTTTGCATCACTTATTTCTTATCTACCGTATTGTGTTAACTGTCTTTCTCTCCTACAGCTCACAGGCACTGTACTATAGTCACGTGTGGTGTATTCAAGTGGTACTGTGCAAAGTGCTGTTCGACCAGAGGTGAGTGACCCTGTACTACAGGTTTCATTGGTCATGCTGGTAGCTTGAATGGTGGGTTAGCTATATGAGAAACCATAGCGCTGCGGTAGTGGATAATCTGTGTACGTGCTGGCAAGGTGCGTAGTAGCCAGCAGCGGAAGTTTGTTACTAGCCAGATGTATGACTAATAGTGTTTACTGGGCAAAGCAACTAAAACAGCAAGCTGCTCGAGAGTTATATAACAGTGTATCTGCCGGTGGTCAGTGGTGAGTCTACTCTATCATAGGCTGGTCCCTTTGATCTCCTCCTTCTTCCTCTGAACTCTGAAGCTCAAACATCTGTTCACCATCTTCTGAGACTAGCCGAAGTGTGTATGTGTTCCTAGCTGACTAAATGGAGATTCTGAATGTTGAGTTCATAATGACGGTCTCTGTAACCAAACAACTTGAATAAAGAGTGAGGAGGGAGAAGGGAGGAGTCTGTTTCTATCTGGTACATGGATCGTCCTGTTGAATGGTCCGAACTGCTGTCCACCAGTTTTAGATTAGTAGATATTACCAGTCCACCAGGTTTAGTTCTATGTATTAGTGATCTACTTAAACACAATTGATACATAAAGGTACCGCTGAAGGAATGAAGGGTTACTGTTTCATTTCCAAATTCTGATTCTGAAGTTCTGAAGTTGGGCTGGTGGATGATGAAGTCTGTTTCATCATTTCAAGGCATTATTTAAAAAAATAAAACAAGCAGATGAAATAAGCAATGAAAAAGGGGCAAATCTAGCTTTACTGCTCAGAAAGGGATTCGAGGAGTTGGTTTCAGCACACTGTAACATCATATAAGACTGTAATATTACTACACTATGAACATCTGTGTTTAACTCTACATTGTAAATATGGAAAAGATTAGAAATCTGGAATTCCAAATTTATGTAAATACTGATTTTGTTAACTAGAAGTCAAATTTGACATTGTGTCATTTCTTTCTATGTATTTTCATGAGTTTAAAAAAAAAACAACAAGATAAACTTTTCTCATCAAGTTTTCATTAAACTGCTTATTTATTTTATGGAAGTCAATTCATGCCAGCTACAGAAGAAAAAAAAATATACAGTATATATACAGTATATTGAAAAAGGAGTTAGGATAATTTAATATGATGGGAACTGAACATTTACCTGTTTGGTCCAGACCTTATAGTTTGTACTGAACCAAAATAGTAGGTGTGACTGGTCCCACAGGACCTGCACTTTCTCTTCAGTTTTTCTTAGCGTTTTAGGTGTTAGTTAGTTTTTGTTAGAAGTGTAGATATTTTAGTTGTTATTTAGTTTTTGTTAATGGTTTAATTATTTTTTTGTTGTTGTTTAAATTTTACTTGTGGTTTAGGTATTTTATTTGTTAGTTCTTTAGGTTTTGTTAGTGATTTAGTTACTTTAGTTGTTAGTTCTTTAGTTTTTAGTCTTTTTTGTTCATGGTTTGTTAGAGGGGTTTTTTTACAGATTTTTTTCATTTTATTTGTTTCTTCTTCTTTAGTTTTTGTTAGTGGTTTAGCAATTTTAGTTGTTAGTTCTTTAGTTTTTGTTAGTGGTTTAGTTAGTTTAGTTGTTAGTTCTTTAGTTTTTGTTAGTGGTTTAGTAATTTTAGGTGTTGGTTCTTTAGTTTTTAGTTTTTTTTGTTCATGGTTTGTTATGATTTTTTTACAGATTTTTTTTATTTTAATTGTTTCTTCTTCTTTAGTTTTTGTTAGAGGTTTAGTCATTTTAGTTGTTAGTTCTTAAGTATTTGTTAGTGTGGTTCAGTTGCTTAAATAGTTTTAACTGTTTTCTTTAAGTAGTAGTTATTTTAGTTGTTAGATTTTTCCTTAGCTTTTCCTAGTGGTTTAATTATTTTAGTTGTTAACTAATTTTATTTCATTTTTTTAGCAGTTACATTATTTTAGTTGTTAGCTGTTGTTGTAGTATTTTTTTTTTCATTTTGAATATAAAGTATATTGAAAAAGGAGTTAGGATAATTAAATATGATGGGTACTGAACATTTACCTTTTTTGTTAGAGGTTTAGATATTATAGTTTTAGTTATTTAGTTTTTGTTAATGGTTTAGTTATTTTAGTTGTTATTTAGTTTTTGTTAATGGTTTAATTATTTTTTAGTTGTTGTTTAAATTTTGCTTGTGGTTTAGGTATTTTAGTTGTTAGTTCTTTAGTTTTTGTTAGTGGTTTAGCTATTTTAGTTGTTAGTTCTTTAGTTTTTATTAGTGGTTTAGTTAGTTTAGTTGTTAGTTCTTTAGTTTTTGTTAGTGGTTTAGTTAGTTTAGTTGTTAGTTCTTTAGTTTTTGTTAGTGGTTTAGTTATGTTAGTTTAGTTCTTTAGTTTTTGTTCGTGGTTTAGTTATTTTAGTTGTTAGTTCTTTAGTTATTGTTAGTGGTTTAGTAATTTTAGGTGTTGGTTCTTTAGTTTTTAGTCTTTTTTGTTCATGGTTTGTTAGAGATTTTTTTTTACAGATTTTTTTATTTTAATTGTTTCTTCTTCTTTAGTATTTGTTAGTGGTTTAGGTATTTTAGTTGTTAGCTCTTTAGCTTTTGTTAGTGGTTTAGTTATTTTAGTTGTTAGTTCTTTAGTTTTTGTTAGTGGTTTATTACCTTAGTTGTTACTTCTTTAGTTTTGGCCTTATTTGTTCGTGGTTTGTTAAATTCTTTTTACAGATTTTTATTTTAATTGTTTCTTCTTTAGTTTTTGTTTATGGTTCAGTTGCTTTAATAGTTTTTACTGTTTTCTTTAAGTAGTAATTATTTTAGTTGTTAGATTTTTTCTTAGCTTTTCCTAGTGGTTTAATCATTTTAGTTGTTAACTAATTTTATTTCATTTTCGTTAGCGGTTACATTATTTTAGTTGTTAGCTGTTGTTGTAGTGTTTTTCTCTTTAAACCCCCTATACCCATTTCATACAGCTTTTTCCCGTGCTCTACAGTTTTATCTTAATTTCTATTAAACAGTTTAAATGCTTTAAAGGCTTTTTGTAAAAACTCCTTTCGATGAAAGTTCCTGATAAAAGAGGGCTTGTCAAGACTTGCCAACATTCTGAAAATGCCACTGTTAGATTATTAGAAAAAAACTTTGTGTGACTGGGTTTATCTTATCTTTAAATAAGTGTGTAAAATATCTATATTTCTCTTAACACCATCATGCTGACGTCACTCAACTAACACATTCATTCCCAGCATCACAGCTCACCACCTGAAACTTAATCCCTGCAAGACTGAGCTGCTATTCATCCCTGGAAATAGAGGTCCTCACCCAAGTTCACTCACGTTATTCCATATAACAATCTGATGCTTCCCTATAAATCCAAGAATGGACCAGCCCCTCTCTACCAAACAGCAATGCTCAGGAGACAGTCTGTAATTTGAGCCTTTCGAGTTTCAAATACAGTTCAAGATTCACTTCCACTGCCTGTCCCAATGGCAGAGCTCTGATCTAAGAGTATATTGAAATGCTTTAAGTTTATATTTGAATTTATCTTCTCTCTAAGAATGAGAACTGGCTAGGTATTGCCAGGTATTGTATTACGCTGTATTGAACTCTGTATTCATCTCTATAGGTATGAGAACTGACTGGGTACTGCTAAGTATTGCACTTACCCTTTATTTTTACTTTCTAGGTGTGAACACTTGCCCTTGTTCAGGTAGCGTCTAAGTTCAAAGAGGACTTTGCACTCCTAACCTAGTAACCTATTTGTACTAGCTGGGACGTTCTCTGACAGAACACGAAGCACTCTTGTAAGTTGCTCTGGATAGGAGTGGCTGCTAGATTCTACAAATGTAAATATGAATGTGAAGTCAGTGCCATTTGTGCCTTGCATCCCATAACCTAGCATTTCATTTTGTCACCAGTTCTACTTCATACTGAGAGCTCATTCTTCAGTTCAGTTAATGAACTGCTGCCATCTAGTGTGGAAAGCACACAGGTAGAATAGTGCATGTGACTGACTCCTCCTTTATTAAAGCTCTTCCTTCTCTACACCTCCTCTACCTGTTGGTAGGTAGGTAAGTGAATCTTAGAATCTCTCGCTGACCTTCACTCACTTCACTCAGAGACTCCAGTGAGAAGCTTTTAAACAGGGACTGTATGTGTTTGTTTCTTGATGTGTGATTTCTGAAAGGAGCTAAACTCACTCAGTGGGATAAAGAGCTACGGTGACTGATTCTCTACTGGGCTGCTCTGATCATTACAGACGTCCTGAAAGAGACAGTGGAGTTTGGACTGAAGAAGCAGTTAAAGAGTAACACCCCAGCAGCAGTTGGAGGAAATGGCTGCTATAAACTCTTTTTCAGAAGAAGATCTTTCATGTCCTGTGTGCTGTGAGATCTTCAGAGATCCTTTTCTACTGTCTTGCAACCACAGTGTGTGTAAATCCTGTCTGCAGAAGTTCTGGAAATCTAAGAAACTGTTTCGAAACTGTCCGGTCTGCAGAAAAAGATCCATTAAAGAAGCTGTTGAGAACCTTGCACTGAAGAACGTCTGCGAGGCTTTTCTAGAGAGCAGGAGGCGGAGATCTTCAGCAGGGTCTATGGTACTCTGCAGTCTGCACAAAGAGGAACTCAAACTCTTCTGTTTGGAGGATCAGCAGCCCGTGTGTGTGATGTGCCAGACGTCAAAAACACATAAAGGTCACACCTGCTGTCCAGTAGATGGTGCTGTGGCAGAGTTCAAGGTAGGCAAATAATTTTTCAGTTCTAGTTCTTTATTCCCCAAATTGGAGCAAAACAGAAAACACATAAGCAGTTTGTCACATGAGTAACAGCCTATTTCATTATACCTGTTAAACTAGTTGAAGTCTGATGTGTGGGTGTGGTTTCTGAATACAAGTGTGGATGAACATTATATATTATATATATTTTCAATATTTTGTGGCATACTACCATAGCACACTGTTGGCACGCAGCAGCATGATGAAGGGTTTGGAGACCTATTAGAACCACGGAGACAGAGAGCTGACAAATTGAGTGTCCTTACAGTCATGATTGTGGACATTCCGGGAGCAGTGGTGTCCTCCATGAGTCGTCCTGTTAGTGCAGCACCCATTTGGCAGGACGCGCTGCACCCAGCAGGACTACGATGCACACAGACTCTTTACCAAGTCACACCACGGCACCACGGTCACCATACCATAAGACTTTGCAGTGGTGTCGTTACCAGGACTGTTAGCGAGTGACTCAGAATGGCAGCGGGTCATCTTCAGTGTACGAGTCCTGCTTTTAGTCTTGGTGGAGACGACCAATGAAATCCATGTGTGGAGGCACCGTGGTCAGCACCAAGTTATGAACGGTTTGTTGCTCACACGTCCCAGAAGTACCTGGGTGTCACTCCACCTCCACCCCTACCGCACCATCTGAAGGAACTGTGTGAGAATGTTCAAGCTGCATGGGATGGATTATCACAGGACACCATTAGGAACCTTTACAGCTCCATACCGAGACGTCTGGCAGGTTGGGTTAGCAAACACGGCGGCCCGATGCCAAACTGAGAGACAGACTTCTGTATGTGTAGCTCAATAAATATTGATCATATCAGTTTAAATATTTCAGATGAAACCTGTTAATCTGTTTTGAGCAGTAAGACTCTCTGAGACATTCAGCTCCTTTACACGGTTACACTCAAACACACTCGGTAACATGTAACGCGCCTAATTCACAGGATAAAACTCAGGGGACTTGCTCTGGAGCCTGTACAGAAAGAACCTGAACGGTCTTAGAGGAAGACTAAAACCAAGACTCTGAGCGAACAGCAAGCCCACATTAAGGTGAGACATTCATCATTGAACTGTGGAGCCATGTTGTCAGGTCATGTTTCTGATGAGGGTCACACTTATCCTGAAAGGTGGTAACATGCATGTAAACAATCTGTAAGAGTTGTGTTTTCCTAATCGTCTCTCATTTCCAGATGCAGGCCCAGCACACAGAGAGGCAGATATACAGGAGGAGTTTGAGAAGGCTGCACCGGTTCCTAAAAGATGGAAGAAGGAGCAAGGATTAGCATGCAGTGACAGGAGGAAAGGGGGGGGGGTGGGGGGGGGGGGGGGGCGGGGGGGGGGGGGGGTGGGGGGGGGGGGGGGGGGGGGGGGGGGGGGGGGGGGGTGGGTTGTGGGGGGTGGGGGGGGGGGGGGGGGGGGGGGGGGGGGGGGGGGGGGTGTGGGTTTGTGGGGGGGGGGGGGGGGGGGGGGGGGGGGGGGGGGGGGGGTGGGGGTGAGCAGAAGAGTCCGATGCTGAGGAGGAAGAATTGAGGAGAATAAGGAGAAATATCATCTCTTTCAGGACACAACCAGAAACATAGAGCGTGTGAGATAAAAAGCCGAAGGCGTTCTTGTCTCTCCAGGTAAGAAGCACCTAATTAAGAATCGGCTATCTCTCAGAGTTTCTATTGATAAAAAATAATAAAATCCTTCATACCAGGCTTTAAACAAGATCTCACTCTGACTTCCCTTCCCCTCATCCCCTCTCCTCCCCAAAAAGGGACATAAAAAATCACTAAAATGTGCTCCTCTCGCTTCTGTTCCTACTCAGAACGTGAAGCGCTACAATGAAACCACAGCAAAGTATTGAGCTTAAAAAAGAGAAATCATAAATACTTTTGTCTTTTTAATATTTACAATATTTAACAGCAAATAAAAACGATGTATTTGTGGGTTAGTAGAATCAGAAAAGGACAATTACAACAACATTCAGCTTCAATCACAATCAACCGCAAACTGTATATGGGTCTAACACCCAGTTATAATATACACTCTTTTGCATTTTCAGCCATTCAGCTCAGACCAGAGTATCCCAGAGAGAGGATATCAGTAACTCAGATCAATGTTGGGAAAACACCTTTCCAACCTGAAGTTTAGATGAGTGTGGGAGAAGATGCAGGAGGTTCTCCATTACAGTAAGCTCTTCTCCTCCTAAAAGCTCTATCAGATATTATCTAGTTCTGGAGAGTCAGACATCTTCATCTCCTGAAGGCTGATTCCAGTCTGGTCATCCTGACTGCAGTGCAGTACTCTTACTCACAGAGAAAATCTGTATATGGATCAGGACCATCATTTAATATCATGTAATAGGAATTCTACAATGTTACATTATTCTAGTATTATTTCAGATCAGCACCTGATTACTTACTGAATACTGGATTCAATATTAGAAAATCCCACTTTATGTTCTCTATAGATTTATACATCATTATTATTAACACAGAGATTTAGACCAACACTAGACTTAATGCTAAGTAAAGAGAAGAAACTGCAAAGACTACATGAACACACCAACATGCTGTTGTGTTCTGTCTCCTCAGCTCCTGTTACTCTGGACCCCAACACTGCACACCCAGACCATCCACCTGTCTGATGAATCTCACTACTGTAAGGAATACAAAGAAGAGAGATCATCACTTTTTCCTGATAATCCAGAGAGATTTGATGTTAACTCGGCAGTGGTGTTCTGGGTTCTGAGGGTTATTGACTCAGGGACTCACTGCTGGGACGTCCAGGTTGGAGACAGTGATTACTGGTCAGTGGGTGTGATAACAGAGTCTGTAACCAGGAAAGGAGAGTCTTTCTGGGGTTCGGTGTGGAGTCTGGAAAATGATGAAGAATATTGGATACGCTGTGCAGGACAGTCAGATCTCTCCCTCACACCCGAAGACAAGCTGCAGAGGGTCAGAGTACAGCTGGACTGGGACAGGGGGGAAGTGACCTTCACTGAGGTTCTAACTAATACACACCTGCACACCATAACACACTCTTTCACTGAGAGAGTTCTACCGTTCTTCTGCAACCGATCTGTTTATCCTCTGAGGATCTTACCACTGAAGACATCAGTAACAGTGGAGCAGCACAGTTAAAGTTAAGTCAAGCCTAGTCACATTTATTTATATAGCAGCAGCAGATGTTGTCACAGCCGCTTTACAGACAATCCAGGTCCAAGTCAAAGACGACAGTGGCAAAGAAAAACACCCTCAAATGGGAGAAGTGTGGAGTGCTTTGAGGTAGGGATAGAAATGTCAGATCTGTGATTAAAAAGCTTGGTCATCATATGACACACGCAATGCAGACTGAAAGCACTGTTAGCAGTTATGACCAGCCCAATGGATTATGATCCATACACGAATATGTCATTGAATTATGTGATCATAAGAATATGTCATCTAAAATAAGAGAATGTGACATATAACTATGTAAATACAGTGCGTTTACAGGGTCATAACTACTATCCTAGTCAATAGTGCTAGACCACTGAGCACTAAAATACAGTGCTGGTTTCAAAAACAGTTGCTAATACAGCTACAAACCATAGTGCTGTAGTCCAGCCCTCCTTCACCTTCACTTAGACCACTGGCCCATACTATGCTAATGTCGATCACACCGTGCCCCTAGCTATCCCCCATCCCCTAGCACCCAATAACAGTTTGCTATAATTCCACGAGTACAAAGAGTTCCTTGCCCCTAAGCTTCAAATTATTCAAATACTAGATTTGACTTACTTTGGTAGTGATCTTCTACACAGCATCATTCTTTTTTTTTGTTTCATTACAAATCGTCACTGTCCCAAAGAGAAACAGGTATCTCCAAAAATAGCAATCTTTACAGGAGAGGCCAAAAACCTCATTTAAGTTGAATAGGAGCCAATGGAAACCAGACGTCTTTCCAAGCGGTTTTGCGGCCATTTCTGTTGGGTGGTCCTCTTCGTGAAATTACACCCAATGCAAACAGCAGCCCCATGTGTTTTAATAAGGGCATAAAAGTCAAAATCAACAAAAATGGAGATACATGTTTTTTCTGTGGACAGCGACAAAATGCTGAAGCTTTTCTTCAGATAACATCCACACTTTACTGCTCACTAGAACACACTAGCTTTTTGTGACTTAGTGTCATGGTTCTGGTGGAACTGTGGTGCTCTGATCTCCCTTTTCTCACACAGATGTTGTTGTGTTGTAGGAGAAGAGCCAGGCTGTGTCTGTGACATAATGTACAGCTAACATTAGCTATTTATACCAATTACTTTGTAGTTCAGCTTTTTAAAGACCAGGAGTTGCAAAATTTAATAGTGAATTTAAGCAGACAGAGAAAAGAGAGAACAGTTTGGGACTGCAGTTGCTTTTGGCAAGGGTTTAGCTGGCTAGCTAAATATTGCTTCTAGCTAGCATAGCTAGCTAAATATAAACATGGGCTACCAAAATTCAGGACCGCATAGACAAAGTTCTCTTCTTTTTTAAAAACAAAATATATGCTACAGAAACCGTTAGATTGTTATGGAAAGGCACAGGGACTGCCTGATTTGAGCAGCTGTAGCAGCAGTAGACAAGCAGGGGAGTAAACATACATAGCAGCATTTTGGCTGTGTTTAGGTTAAACCAGCTTTATCCACTTCTCAGAAAACTCGAAAATGCCAGAAAACTAAAAAATTAGGTTCCACAGTTACTAGACCAGTCTCTTGAGTATACTACTCTTATTACAACATTAGAAAAGGTAGAGCTTCGATTGTTTATCCTCACTTTAGCAGATAAAAACAGTTGACTACCAGAACTCAAATCCCAAATGTGGGGTTTTTACCAAGAACTCCCTATAAAAAAAACACAGACTAGATATCAAGGAGATCTAAAAAGGGCCAGCTTAGCTTTTGCCAGTGGGGGCTATCAATTAGCTAGATTAGCTAGCTAACATTAGAGTCCCAGTGGCATCAAATGTTGTTTTTCACGGATTTGTTTAAGAATAATTAACTGAGGAGTCTGTTTGTCTCTGTGCTCCGTCTAGACAGACCAACTTCACAATAAATACCAAAAACTGGAAGCTTGTTGAGCGGGGTAGCCAAAAAATGAAGCAGTTGGCTTTACACTAACGTCAAAAATAAAGCAGATTATGAAGACTAAGCAAAGGTAAAAAACTTCTTTAATAGCAAGGGTGAGGACACTTTCCAGTCCATGGGGTAGCATAATCCTGAGTTTTTAGCTAGGAAGGAACAACTAAAATAGTTTTCTGAGAATACACAATTTTTATACCCTCTCCATATGACCACTACGGCCACCCTCAATCATCTCAAACCATGTCGCAAAAACTCATAGCTTTTTCCACTTGATCAGTATATGTTTTACCAAACCAATCTATCAGGGATACCATGCTACTATGATTATCATGTCAACTATATGTCCGCCTTCCTGACACGACAAGAAACATAAGAAATATCCATTATCTAAAAAAAATAAAAAAAATTGCTTATTTGATTCATCAATGTCATTATCACAATGCAAGAAGATTCAATCAAACTCCTTCAAATACTTTGTGCAAATATACATATACATCATATTTATGTATTTCTAACTTTATTTTTGTTTATTACTGAACACTACAAGTAAAAATAAAAGTGAAAACAGATAGAAACAAAGCAGAAAAACACATGGTATTTTTGAAGTACCGTGCGTACCGAGACTAACAATACCGGAGGCATCGAGGCATCAGTGTAAGTACAACAATAAACGACTTGTTGAAATCATTGTTCTTCAGGACTAGACCCTACATGCATCTTCAGGATGGAGAACGCTGCCTCAGCCTGGTTCTACTTGGTTAAGTCTGATAAGGGCGGAGAGAGAAATAAGACAAGGGAGGGATGAACCTACAGTAATAGCCTGCTAGCCCTCAGTCTTTCACTTTTGGACGGGGTCATTGATCTCAACAAACTGCACCAGGAAGTGTTTTGCAACGACACACTTCTAGATGGATTAGCTGAAGTTCTAGTCCCCAACCCCACGGGACATGGTTAGGCCCTCCAGGTGTAAGATGTGTGTGCTCCCCAGGTCCTGGAATGTGTGTTAAGGTAAGCCATGGTAATGATAGTGAGATGCATATCATAAAGCAGGTGTTTGGTTTTTAGGAATGTTGGGGGATGTTTTTATTGTGTTACATAAGGTCACTATTGCTCCTTTATAACCGGTTCTAGTTTGACTGGTTTGAGCACCAAGATACATTCACACAGAATGCACGGGATCACACTGAACCCAGGTTTGTGTTCAGCTTCTGATGAACATTGTTGTTCCTAAAAAGGTGCTGAATGTTGATGAATTTGAAAGGTGGTTTTTCAGTGTGAAAAGTACATTGAATAGTGCCTCTGATTTTTCAGAGCTCCTCCTCCTCTACCTTCTCCTACGTGTTGAAGGAAGTGAATCTTATACGGTCACTCTGACCTTTCTTAATTCTGCATCACTTCACTCAGAGACTCCCCACGTGAGAAGCTTTCAATTCAGGACTGTAGTGTTTGTTTATTGATGTGTGGATTTCTGAAAGGAGCTAAACTCACTCAGTGGGATAAAGAGCTACGATGGCTGA
>JAMWET010006291.1:0-12500 GCA_024036415.1 Prochilodus magdalenae
CAAAATCGCTCATCGTCCACACAGCCCACCAACACCCATTCGTCTACCGACTTCTACATGGTGCACCCATCTTTAGTTTTCCTGAAGGCTGGGTGCTGTAATGGAACACCCGCCCAGACTAAACTGGATTGTGCGTTCGGCGGTGATCTTAGAAGACTCTACAGGTTTCTCCACTCTAACCAGCTCACGACTAGTCTGGAACACTTATCCTGATATCCCACATGGGTCCACTTTTTCCCTGAGTTCAACCACAGTATGATATTGCTACCATATCTCCCACCTCCATAATATAGATGTGTAGATGCCAAGTGAAACAAAGGTCTAAGCTCCCTCTAAATGTCAGGTTTATGGAATAATTCATGAGGGAACATCCAAATAGAATCGTGCTCGCACAACCTGTTTTAGTAATAACCCTTGTTCTATCAGCTCCACTGCAGGTTTAAGAGATAGTCTGGTTGACATCCCTCCTCTAAAGCCTCCATCCTTGAGGTTTAAGGTGTGAGTGACAATAAATCCATGAGTTCTAGTTATGTAGTTTGAGTCTACTTTTATATCTACCGTTAAGCAGTAATGTATACACATGAAGGGCAGACTCCATATGTTGATCCCAGTCCTGATAAATCACTAGTGTGATTTAATATTAAGACATGGTCATTTTATGTTTTGGTTGAGTTAGTGTGGATTTTAATATTCACCTTACATATTTTTTTCTGTTAACTAAAAATGTAAATGGTAATTTTTCCAGGCTGATTTGTTGAAGGCCTTTTTGCCTTTGAATAATAAATTTCCTAAATACAGACACAGCATACAACACACATTTTATATCAAACTGCCAAATATAGCTCAGATGTGTAGCTACGTACTAAAACTGGTGTGTGATGTGTAGTTGTGGGTAATGATTGTCTGTGTGTGTAAGGGTGTGCATGTGCTGGTGTACACCATATGAACCAACACCATAAGCGCTGGTTGGTCATGTTGTGTGTCTTATCATTCAGTGTGAAAGTCTGAAATCATGGTTGACGGGTTATTGACATAAATGTGCCTCAATTTATCCCAATAACGGCAACGAGTATCTTCATATTCTCCACCCAGCCTTACACCCGGCATTATCACTCACTCATTTACTCAAACAGAAACACATCCCGTCATCCTCACAGTTGGGAGAAATTTGCATGCACACAAATGTTCAATACACACAGAGACACACACACACACACACACACACACATACACACACATACACACACACACACACACACACACACACACACACATTACACAAACACACACACACACATACACACACACACATACACATACACACACACACATTCATTACACACACACATACACACACACACACACACACACACACATTCATTACACACACACACACACACACACACACACATACACACACACATTCATTACACACACACACACACACACACACACATTTATTACACACACACACACACAAACACACATTCATTACACACACACACACATACATTCAATATACACACATACACACAAACACACACACACACACACACACACATATATATATACACACACACACATTCAATATACACACATACACACAAACACACACACACAGACACACACACAGTACACACCCACACATTCAATACACACACACACACATATACACACACACACACACACACACATTCAACACCCACACATTCAACACACACACACAAATGTTTAATAGACACAGAGACACCCACACACATTCAATACACACACACACAGACACACACACACATTCAATACACACACACACACACATTCAACACACACATTCAATATACATACACACACACACACACAATTACACATTGATACACACACACACACTATACACACACCATATCACATATTACACATGTACAACACACACAGCACATCCATCTTCAATACACACACACAGGGACACAAGCACCCACAACACCACACATGCAACAGCAACTGATGAACCCAGTGTTCTTGTTGAACTGCTAGACCCCCACATTCAGTAGAGTGTGGAGGTACCAGGAGGACTCTGGAGTGTGTAGCTCAGTCTGTTGTTCTGAGAACTCCAGCAGCTTCTTTGCTGGATGTGTCTACATCGCCCTATATTCCTGCAAGGAGTCTTCGAGACACACGACCCACACATCCTTTCAGACCTCCATAGTGTTGAGGTGTCTTCTCACAGTGGAAGAGGGATGGACACTGTGGATGGTCTCAGATCTCGGAGAGTGGGGCGTGATCTTGATTTCACGGTCTCAGAGATACCTCCTGTAAAATGAACAGCTTGTACTTGATGACTGTTATATCTGGGAATTGAGGGCCGTAAGGCTGGATTTCTGCACAGCACAGTTTAGCACTGCATTATTCACTTGCCTTAGTCCAGCAGCCACACTTTCCATCATCCTGCACAAACGTGGTCCCCACCAATACCTAAATACACACGCAAGCTCACACAATGAGTGAACACACTGTGCTCTGGACAGTAGTGGGGCAGACCACCGCAGAGCCAGAGCCAGTGCAGACAATTAGTCCCTGTTTTACAGTGGATGGATGGATGGATGGATGGATGGTTGAATGGCTGATATATGGCTGAATGGCTAGATAGATAGATAGATAGATAGATAGATAGATAGATAGATAGATAGATAGATAGATAGATAGATGGTGAATGAATGGGTGGATGGATGAATAGATAGATAGATAGACAGACAGACAGACAGACAGACAGACAGACAGATAGATAGATAGATAGATAGATAGATAGATAGATAGATAGATAGATAGATAGTTAGATAGATCGATAGATGGTGGATGAATGGATGATAGATGGATGAATAGATGATCGATGGGTAGATGATAAATAAATGGATGATGAAGTGATGGATGGGTGGATGGATGATAGATAAATGGATGATAGATATGGTGAATGAATGGAGGATAGATGGATGGGTGAATGGCTGATAGATAGATAGATAGATAGATAGATAGATAGATAGATAGATAGATAGATAGATAGATAGATAAATGGTGAATGATTGAGTGGATGGATGGGGAATGTGGCTGATGAATGAAAAATGGATACGATAGATAGATAGATATAGCTATAGATATATAGATCTATAGATATATAGATAGAGATATAGATCATAGATAAGCCATATGTGGTGAATGGATGGCAGATAGTGTACACGCTCTGTGGGCGGACTTGTGTTTATGACCTGCGGGTGTCGGATTGCAGGTTCATATTAGTCTACCAAGGCCCTTAAACCCACATCACGTACTCGCGGACGTGCTCTTCCTGCATCTGGCCACACCGGGGACGTGTTTCACTGAGAGGGGCGAATGGAATCTGGCCAGAGTGTATCCAGACATACAGTCCAGACCCTAAGCGCACGCTGGTGCACGCTGTAAACAAGCTCATACAGTGTCACGCTAATCGTTAAAAGGCTGAGCTCTGTGTATTATTAGCAGAGGAAAACAGGCTGATTCCGTCGCTGTTATTGCTCGAGCAAACCGACGGGCACCCAGCGGCCGTATCGCTGTCGTGAAGCCAAAACTGGCCAGCAGAGAGGAGACGTAATTATCACTCCTGCATTAAAGGCTTTTAATTCATTAGTCTCGCCCAGTTTGTTTACCGCATGTGCTTACTCGTGTTTGTCCAAACTGCACCTCAGGTCCACACGCACACTGTAAACACCATACAGTAGCTGTTTCCCAGCTGGCTTCTGAGCTGTCCACACCTGAGGCCGTGCGGCAGAAGCTTCCCGGCTCCTGGATTAAGATCTGAGGAGCTGAAATTAAGGTTTTTGTGTATTCACATTAGAGCAGCTAATCTGAATTAGGACGGCTTAGCGTGCTCGTCTTTGCTAGAGCTGATGCCGGGTGCACTGCGCTGGGGGTTTGGGAGCAGTTGCATGTAGAGCTCACTGAAGTAGCTGATGCTGTCGAGAGAGGACGGGACGTTCTCGCAGGGTCAACTTCTCACGTCTGGGTCTGGGTGTGTTCACAGCTGATGCTGAAAGAAAAAGGTTAAGACTCTGTTTAGGATAGAAGCTCTTAGCAGACAACAGTTGGATTCATATTAATGCATGAATTAATGATTATTTATTAATAATAAATGAATAATTAGTTTAATTGTTTTATCTCATTTCCACACAAGCAGACTTCAGTGGACTGGACCTCTTAAACACTGATCTGCTTCAGGATGAACATCAACAGTGACCTCCTTTCTGTTTAACTATATGTTAATATGGTGGTGGATACACATACTGGTTTTACTGGTGACCACCATATTAACCTCCACTTCTGCTGACCAGCATCCATAACACAACATCTAGTGGTTTTACTGGTGACCAGCATATTGACCCCCATTACTGCTGACCAGCATCAAAACACAACACATACTGGTTTTACTGGTGACCAAGCATTTGGGGGTTTTGACCCCATTACCTGCGGACCCATTACTGCTGATGGCAGCATCAAAAACACAACACATACTGGTTTTACTGGTGACCAGCATATTAAACTCCACTACTGCTGACCAGCATCCATAACACAACATCTGCTGGTTTTACTGGTGACCAGCATATTAACCCCCATTACTGCTGACCAGCATCAAAACACAACACATACTGGTTCTACTGGTGACCAGCATATTAACCTCCACTCCTGCTGACCAACATCCATAACACAACATCTACTGGTTTTACTGGTGACCAGCATATTAACCCCCATTACTGCTGACCAGCATCAAAACACAACACATACTGGTTTTACTGGTGACCAGCATATTGACCCCCATTACTGCTGACCAGCATCCATAACACAACATCTACTGGTTTTACTGGTGACCAGCATATTAACCCCCATTACTGCTGACCAGCATCAAAACACAACACATACTGGTTTTACTGGTGACCAGCATATTAAACTCCATTACTGCTGACCAGCATCCATAACACAACATCTGCTGGTTTTACTGGTGACCAGCATATTGACCCCCATTACTGCTGACCAGCATCCATAACACAACATCTACTGGTTTTACTGGTGACCAACATGTTAACCTCCACTCCTGCTGACCAGCATCCATAACACAACATCTACTGGTTTTACTGGTGACCAGCATATTGACCCCCATTACTGCTGACCAGCATCCATAACACAACACATACTGGTTTTACTGGTGACCAGCATATTGACCCCCATTACTGCTGACCAGCATCAAAACACAACACATACTGGTTTTACTGGTGACCAGCATATTGACCCCCATTACTGCTGACCAGCATCAAAACACAACACATACTGGTTTTACTGGTGACCAGCATATTAAACTCCATTACTGCTGACCAGCATCCATAACACAACATCTGCTGGTTTTACTGGTGACCAGCATATTGACCCCCATTACTGCTGACCAGCATACCAGCATCAAAACACAATACATACTGGTTTTACTGGTGACCACCATATTAACCTGCCCTGGTTCTGACCAGCACACCAGCATCAAAACACAACACATACTGGTTTTACTGGTGACCAGCATATTAACCTCCACTCCTGCTGGCCAGCATCCATAACACAACATCTACTGGTTTTACTGGTGACCAGCATATTAACCCCCATTACTGCTGACCAGCATCAAAACACAACACATACTGGTTCTACTGGTGACCAGCATATTAACCTCCACTCCTGCTGACCAACATCCATAACACAACATCTACTGGTTTTACTGGTGACCAGCATATTGACCCCCATTACTGCTGACCAGCATCCATAACACAACATCTACTGGTTTTACTGGTGACCAGCATATTAACCCCCATTACTGCTGACCAGCATCAAAACACAACACATACTGGTTTTACTGGTGACCAGCATATTGACCCCCATTACTGCTGACCAGCATCCATAACACAACATCTACTGGTTTTACTGGTGACCAGCATATTAACCCCCATTACTGCTGACCAGCATCAAAACACAACACATACTGGTTTTACTGGTGACCAGCATATTAAACTCCATTACTGCTGACCAGCATCCATAACACAACATCTGCTGGTTTTACTGGTGACCAGCATATTAACCTCCATTACTGCTGACCAGCATACCAGCATCAAAACACAACACATACTGGTTTTACTGGTGACCACCATATTGACCCCCATTACTGCTGACCAGCATCCATAACACAACATCTACTGGTTTTACTGGTGACCAACATGTTAACCTCCACTCCTGCTGACCAGCATCCATAACACAACATCTACTGGTTTTACTGGTGACCAGCATATTGACCCCCATTACTGCTGACCAGCATCCATAACACAACACATACTGGTTTTACTGGTGACCAGCATATTGACCCCCATTACTGCTGACCAGCATCAAAACACAACACATACTGGTTTTACTGGTGACCAGCATATTGACCCCCATTACTGCTGACCAGCATCAAAACACAACACATACAAACAGAGCAGCAGTAGTTAATAAGTGTAGACTAATAAGTGTTGATGTACATAATATGGCCAAAAGTATGTGGACACCTGTACCATCTTGTTAGACACCCCGTTCCAAAAACTTGGACATTAAAACTGAGTTAGACCCCTTTACAGCCTCCACTCCTCTGAAAACGTTCTCCACTAGACTCTCAGAAGAGTATTTGTAGGAATGTGTGACTATATGGGTCTATATATGATGGTGGATGAAAAAGCCTGGCTCACAATCAACATTCCAGTTCATCCCAAAGGTGTTCAGTGTGGTTGAGGTCAGGGTTCTGTTCAGGACACTGAAGTTTGAAACTCCACACCAAACTCCAAACCAGGTCTTTATAGAGCTGGCTTCGTGGACAGGGGCCACCTTTATTTTTGTAAGGCATGGAAAGTGAGGAAGAATCCCATTCCAGACAGAATCTGCATTGCAGCCTCAGAAAACAAAAACCCGGTCCTCTATTGAGCGTAATTCATACGTGGACACCTGATGTCCAGAGCGGCTAATGGAGCCAGGATGCAGGTATGGGCAACAAAATGTACAGAGCCCTTCAGGTAAGATGGTGCTTCACCATAGAGACAGGCGATCTGAGAAAACGCTAATAGAGAGCTGGTTTGATGATCAAAGTCCAGGAGTGACGGCATCTTTCGCGCCCTCATATAAATCCTAGCAGTATATTCCTTGAATGTCCACCTGCTTCCTGTTTCTGAGGGATCTATAGGTCAGCCTTGAAGGCACGCATGCGAGGTTATCAGGGCGTTTTCACGCTAGAGCTTTTCTCCAGATCCAGGGCCAATTGCTGTACATGTTCGGAGCGTTTGGTCAAGTGTGAAAGCTGATTGCAAGCCCGGAAGCAGTGCAGGAAATCGATCTCTCCTGAAATCTGTGTTGTGGTGTTCGCTTCTGTGGAACTGGTTCCACTGTGTGTATGTAAGCTATACGTGTGGGGTTGCGTGATGACTGCTTTGACGTATCACATGGCTGGAAGCCTTGTCATACAAGAGCAGCTCCTTATTTGCACGGTGAAAGGTCATGTGTCCAAACAGCATTGTTCTTATAGCTTGTGGGTTTGAATCCAAGGAAAATAATAGAAAGCAGCAAATGGATGAAGCTGGTTCCTACAATTTTGCAAACCAGCATGCGAAGGAACGGTGACATATGGAGTTGTGCGGTTCCATCCACAGTTAGAATTTGGGTGGGTGACAGCCAGTCAGGGATAGTGAGCCTCTAACAAGCCCAGAATGGTTCTGGATGCAGACTCAAGTGTTTAGGACAAGTGTGATGATGGAGAAATTTGAGGCGTTGGGTCTGAAATGGAGAAATATGATGTTTACTGAATGTTTAGCACAAAGTCCCAGTGTTAGTCACCACCGGTTTCCCCTTGCTGTCTGTTCGTCCCCTGTGGCAGAGCACGAGCCATACTGGGACCACTGCATGTTGCTGCAACTGCTCCTTCTAGAAGTAGGGTGGTGATTTCCCTGCCTACTAAACCTGATAATCTACTGATGAGCTGAGTTATCTCTCTTTCAGCAGGGATATCACCAAAGTTGTCAGAGCTTGACACTTGTTATAAAAGACAAGCCTTATTTTCACTGTGATTATTCTTATTGTCCATGCTCTTGTGGCCCTAAGACACTTATTCAGGGATGTTATACTTGGTTTTCACTGAATACAAAGCTGCAAATACTTAGAATAGCAGCCAGAGTGTCAATAAAATAGGCCCAAGGATGTATCCTTGTGGCACACCACATGATTTTGATCTAGGCCGGTGTTTCTTAAGCCTGCTCCTGGCCACTCACAGCACTGAACCTTATGCTTGTGCCAGGGAATCAGGAATCAGTTGCTTAGGTGTGTTAAATGTGCCCCAGTACGGTTGAAAACAGAATAGATTTGTCTAGGACACCTTCTAAATAGACTTCCGAGGAAGACTTGGGTTCTGACATCTAATGTTACCCGATATTTTGGCACCTTAGTTGCAACAAAATCCATGGAATTCCATAAAAAGTCCATGAAACAAAGTTTCTCTAAGGCATCAGTTAGGTTAGAGGTTAGAAGATACGGACCATGCCATTACTGAGATCCAACCTGTAACAAGGAGGTTGAGGCAGGTTGTGGAGGGGTTTTATTGAGGGTTGTCCAATACCAGAACAGCTTGGGGTCAACACCCAGACAGGCATCATCAGAGACAAATCCATAATCATAATAGTCAGAACCAAGGAACATGAACATGACTAGGTACCAAGATCGGAGACACAGGGACAAGGACTCTGGAAAGCAAAACACTGGGATATAAATGGGTGTCCTAATGCATTCATGATCAGCTGCAGGTTTGAGACTGGGTGGAGCCAGGCCAGGGTGGGGCAGGCAGGAAAGCCATGTGTAGTAACACGCAGGCACCAGAGGGGGCAGTATGTGACACAATCAAAGTCATTCAAATGTGCAGACTCGGGTTTCTCTACAGTGGTGTTGATGATTCATTATCCAAACCCCCTAGTGAACCTACATGAGTGTATCTATGTAATGCAGATGGTAAAATCATATTAAATCTGAAAAATAAGTTTTCCTTTGGGGCTATTTTGCCTCACAATAGTCCTGCATGGGCTTTTAAATGTAGATATGAGGCCTAAAGCTGTCTAAACCCCACCATTAAACAATATTTCAGATATCAGACAGTCTATTCCTAACCAATTCATGTAATGGCTTATGCGAGCTTCTAGAGGTGGACGTCTGGTTACCTTCACCACCATTGTGAACAATGCTGACTCCACTCAGAAGGACTTTGTTTATATAACAACCATTTCACAAAACTATATAAAGGAATATCAGTTATGGGAATATTAAGATTCGGATTAATTTGTTGGTCAGGCAACGTAGAGAAATGGCCAGTTCGGCTAACTCTCCAGTAAACAGACTTTAGCTGGATTGTAGCTGGAACAGTACTGTTAAATACACACTGCACTGCAAGGCAAACCAGGAACAGAGCGGGATGAACATTTTAGCCCATCCCGATATATGACAGTAATGGAACAGCCTCAGCCATTCCAACGTGCTTTCCCAAAATAGCTGTATCCCAGTGGGAAATGCTCAATTAAAGCACAGCCCATGTTTACGGCTAGTTCCTGTAGCAGCGACGATGACCATGTTTCCATTAAGTATACGGTGATGAAAGAGCAGTGTTTCATTACGACAAGATAGAACGCTCTAGAGATGCACTGAAGGAGATTAATTCCGATCCCATCCCTGGAGAGAGTCATAAGACTGTTCTCTCTTCATTTCGTCGCCTGTTGTGATGTGTTTAAGTGTCCACTGATGACCAGCAGACTTCTTTAAGTTCTCATTTAGGTCCTGCGTGTTGCCACGTCGTAAATCCCCATGTGCAGAGCTTTATTAACTTGTATTGTGTTACAGGGTCCTATACTGAACAAATACGCTGTTATTAAACATCTGCCTAGAGCTGACGTTCCCCAGCACACCTTCATACATGTGGTCATATTACTGTAGTGTTAATAACTGCTATTGTTTTTTCATTTAATAAAAACTTGAATAGCTCAGATTTAAATGACACCAGAAGGGATTTTAATATGAATTGTTTGGGAAGATATTGAATGATAAATGATGTAGGCATCTCAACATCTTATCCTTATTTTACGGCTTGCTTAGTTTTCATACATAACAGCTATAATCCTGTCCTGTGGAACCTTAATCGTTGTAGATTGGTCAGTAGAAGGGCCTAGAAGGGCCTAGGGCCTAGAAATTTTAGCTCAGTAATCAGGTTCCTGAGTGCATGTATGCACCTTACTCTGATTTCTTTCAGGTGTCTCCTGTGTTTAAACAGACTCCATACTGGAAATAAACAAGCGGCGTTTAACACAGCAACCATGAAATGGCAGTAGGACCCATTAGTAGCAATGTTGAATCTACAAACTTGAGGATTTGAAATGTCTTTGTATGGTTCACAGTGTGACGTTTTAGTTCTATGTTCCATTTACCTCACACACCTGCTTATTTATTTTTCTGGTTGCAAAGCAGAAGTTACTGCGTGTAGACATGGAGCATCCCCATTATCTGACTGCCTATGTGCAGGTGAATCTGTCAAAAATATTACTGACAGTTATGAGATATTCCATATATTTCAGCATATCCTAGCCGTTTTCCACAGTACTGTAAACTTGCGTTATTATTTTTTTTAAAGATTTGATCCCACAGTGGGGAAATTTAGTCTCCGCTTTTAACCCATCCGTGAAGTGAAACACCCACAAACACACACGCTAGGGGGCAGTGAGCACACTTACCCGGAGCGGTGGGCAGCCCTATCCACGACGCCCGGGGAGCAGTTGGGGGTTAGGTACCTTGCTCCAGGGCACCTCAGTCGTTACTGTCAGTTCAGGGAATCGAACCGGCGACCCTCCGGTCACAAGGCTGGTTCCCTAACCTCCAGCCCACGACTGCCCCCTATTAGTAAATATAAAAAATAGCTAAACTGTGTATTTATATATATGTATTACCCTGTTCCTAAATGGTCAGGACCCCCACAGGACCACCACAGAGCAGGTATGATGTGGGTGGTGGATCATTCTCAGCACTGCAGTGACACTGACGTGGTGGTGGTGTGTTAGTGTGTGTGGTGCTGGTGTGAGTGACACAACAGTGTTGGTAGTGTCACTGCTGGACTAAGAATCGTCCACCAACCAAAACAATCCAGACGACATTGTCCTGTGGGCAGTGTCCTGTGGGCAGGGTCCTGTGGGCAGCATCCTGTGGTCAGCGTCCTGTGGGCAGTGTCCTGTGACCACAGCACACTGATGAAGCGTCCTAGAGGTATGACCAACACTGTGCACAGTGTCCTGCAGGCAGCAGATGAGCTGTATCGTCTCTAGAGGATGTCCTGTCACTCTGCAGCAGCAATGTGCTACCAACATGGTACTGTACACTACAAGGGGAGCAGCAATAGAGTGTCTAATAGAGTGGACAGTGAGTGGACACAGTGTCTAAACACTCCAGCAGCACTGCTGTGTCTGATCCACTCACACCAGCACCACACACACTAACACACCACCACCACGTCAGTGTTACTGCAGTGCTGAGAATGATCCACCACCCACATCATACCTGCTCTGTGGTGGTCCTCTGGGGGTCCTGACTATTGAATAACAGGGTAATAGAGTACACAGAGAAACAGATGGACTACTGTACCTGTAGAACTACAGGGTGTCCTATATGGTCAGTGGAGCTGGGTAAATGGACAGTGAGTGTAGATATATGGTAGCTTCATCTCTAGTTTAGTACTATACCAGGCCTGACCGGGTTTTTAGGAGTTGTGATGTGGTGTGGATAGAAACAGATGGCCAAATAGCCCAAACCAGTCGGCTTTCCTCAGTGCTGCTATCTACGTGTGGCTCTATGGACACGGAACCTGAGGCTCTCTCGTGGAGCATACCCCGGTCCTAATGCACACGGCCCCTGAGGTTTAGTCCCAGTGTGAGCGGGAAGAGGCAAGAGATTAAGATTAAGCACTTCGAACATAGCAACTCAACTCAATTGTGCAATAACCCCTGGCACCCACGCAAGAAAGATACGGTATCTCAGACCCTATCAGCTACTGTCGAGATGCCTCGCTAGGGATATGACTGGATCCAACCGCGACGAATCCACACACACTCCAGCACACACAGCGGACCTCACGTCTACACACAATGTCACTTCGGCTGCCTGGTCTTACACGTGTACACTCCCGATTTTTCCACGCACGACACCTATCACGGAGTAGGTGTTGACAGCATCCAGTTCGTGTAGACATCGCACTAGAAACGTCACAGCGTATTCGATAAGGGCCTCAGCACAGGAAGCGGATTTGATTGGAACGCTAATGACACATGCAGCCGTAAAAAGCAGTGCGCTCTTTTCCTCCACCTGTGGCGGGTATTAGGCTCCCATCGTTTTGGTGTTCCGGACACACTCGGTGA
>JAMWET010006292.1:0-45801 GCA_024036415.1 Prochilodus magdalenae
CAGGTTAGAGATAGGCCTGAAGTTGTCCAGAGCTTGAGCTATCGGCCTGGCTTTTTCATAATGGGAGTAACAGCGGCCGTTTTTTAGGCACAGGTGCATGACCATTAGTAAGAGACAGATTAATGAGATGGGCGATAAGGGAGTGAGATGTCCGGAAGAGAAAGCTTCAGGAGTGGAGTCAGAGCAGATCAGTATAACATGATGAAGCCTTAGTTTAGATATAATATTTGAGATATCTTCAGGGTCAACGGGAGAGAAGCTGGATAGGAAACTGGTACTGACTAGAGAGAGATGTGGAGTTAATCTAGAGGGGACAGAATCCGGAAATCCCGTATTGATAGAAATAATTTTTAGTCCCTGGAAAAAATCCTAGAAAAGCAGTACATGCTTCAGGGGAGGGTGGAAAGTACCGGACTGGGAGGCTGGAGTAATTTGACTGACTGGAGAAAAAAGTCGTTTGGGATCATGGCCAGAATCACATTGCATCAGATTTGTGAGTAGTAGGCAGAGCGAGCTGCCTTTAGTTCAGCTTTATATTTAAGCATGTGATCTGAGTAGTCTTGTGGATGTACCTGTAGGCCAGTCTTTTTATAGAGGCGCTCAAGGCTTCTGCCACTGGTTTTTTAAAGTCACGAAGCTCAGAAGTAAACCAGGGGAGAGGAGGTGAGTGGAGGGACATTTTCTGGTCCTCAGAGGAGCTAGAGTGTCTAGGATGGCAGAGATAGACTCATTATAAAGAGAGACAAGCCTTCATCCGTAGAAGAACACTCACAGATAAGAGAAAGAGAGGAGGACTTGAGAAGGGTGGAGAAAGACAAAGTTTCTACAGCAGTGAAATTAACAGAAAGAGACCACAAGTTGTGAAAGAGTGTGACTTGGATTTTGGGATACAGAGGTCCAGCATTAATAAAACATATGATCAGAAACACCAACATAAATGCCTGACACTCCATTTAGAGCACAACCAGTAGAGCAGGATCAGAGTGAGACATATTGCCACAGCTTATGAGTAGGAAAATCCACCATGTTGGTATAAACTAAAACCGGATTTAGCAATGACAAGAAAGTCAGGCAGATACAGAAGAGACAGCGTCCAAATGGAATGTTGAAGTCCACCAAGTACAAACCACGAGATGGGAATATGGAAACTAGCAATGGTTGAGCAACCCTCGCTACCATTCTGACAGGAAGTCAGAGATGGAAAGTTTCGGTGGTCTGTTAAATCAACGCAGTATTACTACTGTTTGGGATCCAATCACCTTCAGAGTCATATATTCGGGAATGGTGACACACCCTCATGTAATGTACATGACAGCTAGCCCACCACCCCTTCCTGTTAGCCTGGGAGCACAGAAGTATCTAAAACGCAGGGTGGGGGCTGCCTCATTCAAGAAGCAGAAATTCACCTGGTACCATCCAGATGGTGCTGTCCCGATGAGGTCATTAAGCATCGTAGCTTTCTCGTTGAGGAACGACAGTTAAACACCCTAGATTAAGGAGGAGGGGTACGGCAGGGACTTGCGGCAGGTCAGGAGCTTCTGGACTGGCGCGTAAAACACCAACATTTAACTTCTCGGTTGAACTTGGAAAGGTGCTTCAAAATCACGACCATTAGTCCAAACAGTGGGGATGGCTAGCTTCCGACGTCTGGTGTAACGTTGGTCCTAGATCTTGAACCACGGTGGGACGTAGCGGGGGCAGACGAACAAGGCCAACTGAACGGCCGTAGTTTGTAAACTGAGAGAGTCAAAGTCGGTAAGTGAGACCGGAGGAGAAATAAAGTTCATCAGGATTATAGGCAATATTGAGTCCCTGGGCCATTATTCATTCGGGAACCTACTGACCGCTTGAGCCCAACGCCATAAGCAGGCAAAAAAAGGGGGGGCAGGGGAATGGGTCACCAGTAGTCCGGGACACATGGTCTGCAGCCTAACACCCAGCCACCAGTGCTACTGCAAGGCTTCACTGCGTTAGCCAAACACCAAAACCCGTCGCCAGTCCATCCAACTCACTGAGCGCAAGCAGAACGAGAACCGAGAGTAACAAGTAGCCGAGTGGTATGAAACGTACACTAAGTATGGCCAGCTAAGCATGCTCGCAGTGAACTAAGAGACTGATAGCGAGCAGCCGCGTGTAATGAGTTAAATCACTCACGCACCGATTGTTGCCGCTGTTTGATAAGAAAGTGTCAGAATTCCCCTTGTAAAGACTTAATGGATGGTATTTATGGGTGTTGTTTTGTTTGGAACAGAGAGGCAGCATCGTATGTCACAGGAAATGAATAAACAGAATGCTTATGCTCCGTAGACTAAGACCCTGGTATAATAACACTCCAACTCTCTCGACTACCAGCTTTGGTGGGTACATTTTCCATATTCCATTTCTGCCTATTTCTTGGTTTGCAAAAGCACTCCAAAACTACAGATGGATATACAACCAAAAGATGTTATAATCCCATAAACATTGGCTTTAAACATTGATTTTTTTGGGGTTTCACGTGTGTTTTTAAGGCCGTTTTGGTTCACAGCACATGTTCCCTCCCAAAGCATTGGTATGTATCTTTCCTCCCTGTTTATACCCTAATGGCAAAACAACACAACACAGTAATTTCTAGAATCATATTGGCACCTTTCAAGTTCTATTATGCCTTTTAGATGCATAACCAAAAAGTTTTTCAGAACCTACATTTCCTATTGTCCTTTGTTGTGCTTTCATAAGTATTCTGGATTGTGTTTTGCTAATCTCAGGTGGCAAAAAATCATAGGTATGGGAATTCTCACTAAAAGTGACAGAAGTTGCCTCGGGGAGGCGGAGACCACGAGGACAGCTAATAGGTATAATATTCATTTTTTTAATTCATTTTTTATTGTTTATTTTAATTCTTTTTGTTAAAGGGTCTTTTTATATTCGCATTTCGGTGATACCATCAAACAAAAGAAGTGGTCATAAACTGCATCAAGAGTCCTTCACCCAGTTTGTAAACGTCGGAGGGCAATTTTTTCCTACATTCACACAACTACTTGTGTCAAAGCCAACCCATTTAATATGCGTTGGCTTCATACGATCCATGAAGGGTCTACACACCAAATAATACTGTAGTCGGAGAAGGCTGGGATCAATTTTTAACCACACTTCGGTATAGTAATGGCTAAGCTCCTCCTTCCAAGAGATATTTAATCACAATGAGTAATAAGTTACAGAATAAACCATTACAATTTACTTGTCTTTGAACTGTGGATTGGATTTTGAAGAATTGTGTCTAATAGAGAGGAAAGGCTGGTAAACCAGTACGGGTCTTATCTCTGTCCCTGACTGATCCAACAGCCACCATTACAGACACGTCCAGCGAGCAGTGGTGTCCTCCATGAGTTCATCCTGTTAGCAGACGCTGCACCACGCAGAACTACATGCACACAGACCGTTACGCCCGACGTGTTCCTTGGTTAGCACCAAGCACCAGATAAACACCATCTGCAGGAACTGTGTGAGGAATGTTCAAGCTGCATGGGATGGGATTAATCACAAGGACAGACCATTATGAACCTCTACAGCTCCGATACCGAGAAGTCTGGCGTGTTGGGTGAGCAAACAGGCGCCCCAGACGCCATACTGAGAGACAGACTTCTGTATGTGTAGCTCAATAAAATATTGATCAGATCAGTCTAAATTTATCATCAGTTATTGATCCTGGTCACCTTTATATCCTCCTTCCCCACACTCCTGCACTCCCACACCTCCTTCTGGGTGCAGCTCTTAGTTTGATGATGAGTACCATTTTGGAGTGGTCTTTATGTTTTCACTGATGTTAAACCAATTTAAATAGAACAATGGGTTTAATTAGTTTTTTATATGAAATAATTTACCCTGATTAAGATAAGAATGCTTATTTCCCTGTAGTAGACTCATGGGGTTACTGTTTTCAGGATATTCATTTGTTAACTTATGAAAAATGTATCACACAATATATCCACAACATATAATTATCATTTTTAAAGATCTTATTTTTGGTTAATCATCTTTCAAGACATCAAAATAAATAAATTTGCCCTACAGGTTCACATTGCACTTCAAGCCCAAAAGTATCTAGGTAATCAGCATTGGAACCTTGGGCTTGTTCGGGCTAGTGTCTGAGCTCATTGGTGAGTTTTAGGCTCTTAGATTTCCTGGTACTAGCTGGAATAGTATCCAACGGAACACTAAGCATGGGTTGTAAGATCCTCCCAGATAAGAGCGCCCTGCAGAATTGCCCTTTAAATGTAGAATATAAACAGGAATGGAAACATTTCACCACACGGTTTTAAGAGTTCTCCTTTTATGCTCTGGTAATTTTTTATAAATCCAGGATAATGTCACCTGGTAATCCATTTCTCCAGTCCATATATGCCCAATATATGTAATGTATTGTATGAACAACATAATACATGTGATTTAACTGTATGAATGTCCACCCTTTTTTTTTTTTAAAAAAAAAAAAAAAATGTGATTTGCCTCATACATAACACTGACCACATATGACCAGAATTTTCACCTGTTTCTCCTAAAAACTATGTATTTCTCTTTTTATTCTCACGGTACTAATCAAACCTGCTTTACTGTTGACCAAATTAACATGTTTTTAGTACCTAAATTATTATTATGTTATTAAATTGTTTTATTTAATTAACGAGCAAAACTACAAGTTAATAAAAAAATAAACTGTCATAAAGTACGCCTTTGAACCCATGATGACATCTATTTGTTTTTTCTGTTGTTAAAGAACGTTTTTGGTTCTAAGAGCATTTCCCTCCTAGACTTTGGTACGTTATAATTCCTTCTATTTTCTTATTTGATAGAAAATTTCTGCAATGTCACACTAACTGTGTTTACATTTCCAAGACAATGCTAATATGTAGTTACTTAAGTATAAATAGATTTATTGTTTTGTTTTGTTTTATTTTTCTGTACTGGTCGCAATCTGAGATCTCTTCTATGGTCTAGATTCTTGTTCTTTAGTTTATCCACATTACATGTGTGTATTGTTGTCTCAGGTGGATGATGATGTTAATGAATTCTTCTGGACTTATTTATGGACTTATTTATGGACTTCCAGTGTACGTAAAAAAGGAATGAAGATGGGTGAGATCTACAGAGCTCTTATTAATGCTTACATTTACTATTAGCTTTGCAGTGATGAAGATAATCATGACACAGTTTAAGGGTTCCTAGAATCTTATGCTTATGAAGCAAATCACAACAAAACGAAGGTGGAAGTTTGCTTTATTTGATAAATGTATAACCCCAGGTAGTATAGACAATAGTGGTGGTAAAATATGGTAGGGCTGAACATTCTCGCCCAGTTGGTTTGTATGTTGACCTTGCATTCCATGACTTGAGAGTTTTGCCTTAGGCTTTAAGCAGTGCCTTGAAATGACCTTCCTTTAGAGTCCCCCCCTCCTACTCCATGACTGCCCTGACCTACCGTCAATAAAACTCGACAGACTCCACACCTCACCTCCTCCTCCATGACCGCACTGACCTACAGTCACATACACTCTACAGACTCCACACTCACCTCCTCCCCTCCATGACCGCACTGACCTACAGTCACTAACACTCTACAGACTCCACACTCCACCTCCCTCCTCCATGACCGCACTGACCTAACACACTAAACACTCTACAGACTCCCACACTCACCTCCTCCTCCATGACCGCAACGTGACCTAAAGTCATAACACTCTACAGACTCCACCTCACCTCCTCCTCCAATAATGACCGCACTGACCTACAGTCACTAACACTCTACAGAATCCACACTCACTCCTGCTCCATGACCCCACTGACTACAGTCACTAACACTCTACAAGACTCCACACTCACCTCCTGCTCCATGACCACACTGACCTACAGTCACTAACACTCTACAGACTCCACAGTCACCTCCTGCTCCATGACCCCACTCACCGACAGAAACACACACTCTACAGACTCCACATTCACCTCCTGCTCCATGACCACACTCACCTACAGTCACTAACACTCTACAGACTCCACACTCACCTCCTGCTCCATGACCCCACTGACCTACAGTCACTAACACTCTACAGACTCCACACTCACCTCCTGCTCCATGACCACACTGACCTACAGTCACTAACACTCTACAGACTCCACACTCACCTCCTGCTCCATGACCGCACTGACCTACAGTCACTAACGCTCTACAGACTCCACATTCACCTCCTGCTCCATGACCCCACTGACCTACAGTCACTAACACTCTACAGACTCCACACTCACCTCCTGCTCCATGACCCCACTGACCTACAGTCACTAACACTCTACAGACTCCACACTCACCTCCTGCTCCATGACCCCACTGACCTACAGTCACTAACACTCTACAGACTCCACACTCACCTCCTGCTCCATGACCCCACTGACCTACAGTCACTAACACTCTACAGACTCCACATTCACCTCCTGCTCCATGACCACACTGACCTACAGTCACTAACACTCTACAGACTCCACATTCACCTCCTGCTCCATGACCCCACTGACCTAGTCACTAACACTCTACAGACTCCACATTCACCTCCTGCTCCATGACTGGCCTACAGTCACTAACACTACAGACTCCACACTCACCTCCTGCTCCATGACCACACTGGCCTACAGTCACTAATACTCTACAGGCTCCACATTCACCTCCTGCTCCATGACCGCACTGACCTACAGTCACTGACACTCTGCAGGCTCCACATTCACCTCCTGCTCTATGACCGCACTGGCCCACAGTCACTAATACTCTACAGGCTCCACATTCACCTCCTGCTCCATGACCGCACTGACCTACAGTCACTAACACTCTACAGACTCCACATTCACCTCCTGCTCCATGACCGCACTGACCTACAGTCACTAACACTCTACAGACTCCACACTCACCTCCTGCTCCATGACCCCAATGGAACTGACCTACAGTCACTAACACTCTACAGACTCCACATTCACGTCCTGCTCCATGACCCACACTGGACCTACAGTCACTAACACTCTACAGACTTCCCACAGTCACCTCCTGCTCCATGACCCCACTGACCTACAGTCACTAACACTCTACAGACTCCACATTCATCTCCTCCTGCCTCCATGACCACACTAACCTACAGTCACTAACACTCTACAGACTCCACACTCCACCTCCTGCTCCATGACCACAACTGACCTACAGTCAACTAACACTCTACAGTCTCCACACTCACCTCCTGCTCCATGACCGCACTGACCTACAGTCACTAACACTCTACAGACCCCACATTCACCTCCTGCTCCATGACCTAAACATGGACCACTCTGACCCTACAGTCACAGTCACTAACACTCTCTACAGACTCCACATTCACCTCCTGCTCCATGACCCACACTGACCTACAGTCACTAACTACACTCTACAGACTCCACAATTCAACCTCCTGCTCCATGACCCCCACTGACCTACAGTCACCAACACTCTACAGACTCCACATTCACCTCCTGCTCCATGACCCCACTGACCTACAGTCACTAACACTCTACACAGGCTCCACACTCACCTCCTGCTCCATGACATCAACTGACCTACAGTCAGTCTAAAACTCTACAGACTCCACACTCACCTCCTGCTCCATGACACCACTGACCTACAGTCACTAACACTCTACAGACTCCACATTCACCTCCTGCTCCATGACCACACTGACCTACAGTCACTAACACTCTACAGACTCCACATTCACCTCCTGCTCCATGACCACACTGACCTACAGTCACTAACACTCTACAGACTCCACATTCACCTCCTGCTCCATGACTGCACTGACCTACAGTCACTAACACTCTACAGACTCCACACTCACCTCCTGCTCCATGACCCCACTGACCTACAGTCACTAACACTCTAACAGACTTCACACTCACCTCCTGCCTCCATGACATCGCACTGACCTACAGTCACTAACACTCTACAGACTCCACACTCACCTCTCCTCCTGCTCCATGACCACACTGACCTACAGTCACTAACACTCTACAGACTCCACCTTCACCTCCTGCTCCATGACCCCACTGACCTACAGTCACTAACACTCTACAGACTCCACACTCACCTCCTGCTCCATGACCAAACTGACCTACAGTCACTAACACTCTACAGACTCCACACTCACCTCCTGCTCCATGACCCCACTGACCTACAGTCACTAACACTCTACAGACTCCACACTCACCTCCTGCTCCATGACCCCACTGACCTACAGTCACTAACACTCTACAGACTCCACATTCACCTCCTGCTCCATGACCCCACTGACCTACAGTCACTAAACACTCTACAGACTCCATATTCACCTCCTGCTCCATGACCACACTGACCTACAATCACTAACGCTCTATAGACTCCACATTCACCTCCTGTTCCATGACTGACCTACAGTCACTAACACTCTACAGACTCCACATTCACCTCCTGCTCCATGACCACACTGACCTACAGTCACTAACACTCTACAGACTCCACACTCACCTCCTGCTCCATGACCCCACTGACCTACAGTCACTAACACTCTACACGCTCCACATTCACCTCCTGCTCCATGACCCCACTGACCTACAGTCACTAACACTCTACAGACTCCACATTCACCTCCTGCTCCATGACCCCACTGACCTACAGTCACTAACACTCTACAGACTCCACACTCACCTCCTGCTCCATGACCACACTGACCTACAGTCACTAACACTCTACAGACTCCACACTCACCTCCTGCTCCATGACCACACTGACCTACAGTCACTAACACTCTACAGACTCCACACTCACCTCCTGCTCCATGACCACACTGACCTACAGTCACTAACACTCTACAGACTCCACATTCACCTCCTGCTCCATGACCCCACTGACCTACAGTCACTAACACTCTACAGACTCCACATTCACCTCCTGCTCCATGACCACACTGACCTACAGTCACTAACACTCTACAGACTCCACATTCACCTCCTGCTCCATGACCACACTGACCTACAGTCACTAACACTCTACAGACTCCACACTCACCTCCTGCTCCATGACCACACTGACCTACAGTCACTAACACTCTACAGACTCCACACTCACCTCCTGCTCCATGACCCCACTGACCTACAGTCACTAACACTCTACAGGCTCCACATTCACCTCCTGCTCCATGACCACACTGACCTACAGTCACTAACACTCTACAGTCTCCACATTCACCTCCTGCTCCATGACCCCACTGACCTACAGTCACTAACACTCTACAGACTCCACATTCACCTCCTGCTCCATGACCCCACTGACCTACAGTCACTAACACTCTACAGGCTCCACATTCACCTCCTGCTCCATGACCACACTGACCTACAGTCACTAACGCTCTACAGACTCCACACTCACCTCCTGCTCCATGACCACACTGACCTACAGTCACTAACACTCTACAGACTCCACATTCACCTCCTGCTCCATGACCCCACTGACCTACAGTCACTAACACTCTACAGACTCCACACTCACCTCCTGCTCCATGACCCCACTGACTTACAGTCACTAACACTCTACAGACTCCACATTCACCTCCTGCTCCATGACCCCACTGACCTACAGTCACTAACACTCTACAGACTCCACATTCACCTCCTGCTCCATGACCGCACTGACCTACAGTCACTAACACTCTACAGACTCCACATTCACCTCCTGCTCCATGACTGCACTGACCTACAGTCACTAACACTCTACAGGCTCCACATTCACCTCCTGCTCCATGACCACACTGACCTACAGTCACTAACACTCTACAGACTCCACATTCACCTCCTGCTCCACGACCGCACTGACCTACAGTCACTAACACTCTACCGGCTCCACATTCACCTCCTGCTCCATGACCAAACTGACCTACAGTCACTAACACTCTACAGACTCCACATTCACCTCCTGCTCCATGACCACACTGACCTACAGTCACTAACACTCTACAGACTCCACATTCACCTCCTGCTCCATGACCGCACTGACCTACAGTCACTAACACTCTACAGACTCCACATTCACCTCCTGCTCCATGAACCCCACTCACTGACCTACAGTCACTAACACTCTACAGACTCCAACATTCACCTCCTGCTCCATGACACTGACCTACAGTCACTAACACTTACAGTCACACATTCACCTCAACCCTGCTCCATGACCCCACTGACCTACAGTCACCAACACTCTACAGACTCCACATTCACCTCCTGCTCCATGACCCCACTGACCTACAGTCACTAACACTCTACAGACTCCACATTCACCTCCTGCTCCATGACCACAATGACCTACAGTCACTAACACTCTAAACACCACACTCACCTCCTGCTCCATGACCCCCACTGACCTACAGTCACTAACACTCTACAGACTCCACACTCACCTCCTGCTCCATGACCCCACTGACCTACAGTCACTAACACTCTACAGACTCCACATTCACCTCCTGCTCCATGACCCCACTGACCTACAGTCACTAACACTCTACAGACTCCACACTCACCTCCTGCTCCATGACCGCACTGACCTACAGTCACTAACACTCTACAGACTCCACACTCACCTCCTGCTCCATGACCCCACTGACCTACAGTCACTAACACTCTACAGACTCCACATTCACCTCCTGCTCCATGACCACACTGACCTACAGTCACTAACACTCTACAGACTCCACATTCACCTCCTGCTCCATGACCACACTGACCTACAGTCACTAACACTCTACAGACTCCACACTCACCTCCTGCTCCATGACCCCACTGACCTACAGTCACTAACACTCTACAGACTCCACATTCACCTCCTGCTCCATGACCCCCACTGACCTACAGTCACTAACACTCTACAGACTCCACATTCACCTCCTGCTCCATGACCCCACTGACCTACAGTCACTAACACTCTACAGACTCCACATTCACCTCCTGCTCCATGACCACACTGACCTACAGTCACTAACACTCTACAGACTCCCACATTCACCTCCTGCTCCATGACCGCACACTGACCTACAGTCACTAACACTCTACCAGACTCCAGACTCCACACTCACCTCCTGCTCCATGACAGCACTGACCATCCTAAGTCACTAACACTCTACAGACTCCACATTCACCTCCTGCTCCATGACTAAACACTGACCTACAGTCACTAACACTCTACAGACTCCACACTCACCTCCTGCTCACATGACTGACACTGACCTACAGTCAACTAACACTCTACAGGACTCCACATTCACCTCCTGCTCCATGACCCCACTGACCTAACAGTCACTAACCACCTACAGGCTCCACATTCACCTCCTGCTCCATGACCCCACTGACCTACAGTCACTAACACTCTAACAGACTCCACCACTCACCTCCTGCTCCATTAACCACACTGACCTACAGTCACTAACACTCTACAGACTCCACACTCACCTCCTGCTCCATGACCTGAACTGACCTACAGTCACTAACACTCTACAGAACTCCCACTTCCACATTTCACCTCCTGCTCCATGACCCCCACTCTGACCTACAGTCACTAACACTCTACAGACTCCACATTCACCTCCTGCTCCATGACCACACTGACCTACAGTCACTAACACTCTACAGACTCCACACTCACCTCCTGCTCCATGACCCCACTGACCTACAGTCACTAACACTCTACAGACTCCACATTCACCTCCTGCTCCATGACCCCACTGACCTACAGTCACTAACGCTCTACACGCTCCACATTCACCTCCTGCTCCATGACCACACTGACCTAAAGTCACTAACACTCTACAGGCTCCACACTCACCTCCTGCTCCACTACCACACTGACCTACAGTTACTAACACTCTACAGACTCCACATACACCTCCTGCTCCATGTCCACACTGACCTACAGTCACTAACACTCTACAGACTCCACATTCACCTCCTGCTCCATGACCACACTGACCTACAGTCACTAACACTCTACAGACTCCACATTCACCTCCTGCTCCATGACCGCACTGACCTACAGTCACTAACGCTCTACAGACTCACCCTTCACCTCCTGCTCCATGACCCCACTGACCTACAGTCACTAACACTCTACATGCTCTACATTCACCTCCTGCTCCATGACCCCACTGAACTACAGTCAGTAACACTCTACAGACTCCACACTCACCTCCTGCTCCATGACCACACTGACCTACTGTCACTAACACTCTACAGACTCCACACTCACCTCCTGCTCAACGACCGCACTGACCTACATCAGTAACACTCTACAGACCCACACTCACCTCCTGCTACATGAACTGTAACAGACCTACAGTCACTAACCACTCTACAGACTCCACATTCACCTCCTGCTCCATGATTCCTTGATCTACAGTCACTAACACTCTACAGACTCCACACTCACCTCCTGCTCAACAACCACACTGACCTACAGTCACAATCACTCTACAGGCCCCACATTTACTTCCTGCTCCATGACCCCACTGACCTACAGTCACTAACACTCTACATCCTCCACATTCACCTTCCTCCTGCTCCATGACCACCGCACTGACCTACAGTCACTAATACTCTACAGACTCCACAGATCACCTGCTCCATGACCCACACTGACCTACAGTCACAATTCACTCTACAGGACTCCACACACCTCCGGCTCACCTCCTAGCTCAACCACACACTGACCTACAGTCACAATCACTCTACAGGCCCCACATTTACTTCCTGCTCCATGACCCCACTGACCTACAGTCACTAACACTCTTCAGACTCCACATTCACTTCCTGCTCCATGACCACACTAACCTACAGTCACTAACACTCTACAGACTCCACATTCACCTCCTGCTCCATGACCACACTGACCTACAGTCACTAACACTCTACAGACTCCACGTTCACCTCCTGCTCCATGACCAAACTGACCTACAGTCACTAACACTCTACAGACTCCACACTCACCTCCTGCTCCATGACTGAAGAGACCTATAGTCAATAAAACTCTACAGAGACTCCACACTCACCTCCTCCTCCCACGAGTTGCACTGACCTACAGTCACTAACACTCTACAGACTCCACCTTCACCTCCTGCTCCATGACCCAACTGACCTACACTCAAAAACACTCTACAGAACTGCACATTCACCTCCTGCTCCATGACCCCACTGACCTACAGTCACTAACACTCTACAGACTCCACATTCACCTCCTGCTCCATGACCCCACTGACCTACAGTCACTAACACTCTACAGACTCCACATTCACCTCCTGCTCCATGACCCCACTGACCTACAGTCACTAACACTCTACAGACTCCACACTCACCTCCTGCTCCATGACCCCACTGACCTACAGTCACTAACACTCTACAGACTCCACACTCACCTCCTGCTCCATGACCCCACTGACCTACAGTCACTAACACTCTACAGACTCCACATTCACCTCCTGCTCCATGACTGACCTACAGTCACTAACACTCTACAGACTCCCACATTCACCTCCTGCTCCATGACTTTTACTGACCTACAGTCACTAACGCTCTCATGACTCCACATTCACCTCCTGCTCCCATGACCACACTGACCTACAGTCACTAAACACTCTAACAGGACTCCACATTCACCTCCTGCTCCATGACCCCACTGACCTACAGTCACTAACACTCTACATACTCCCCCACATTCACCTCCTGCTCCATGACCCCACTGACCTACAGTCACTAACACTCTACAGACTCCACATTCACCTCCTGCTCCATGACCCCACTGATCATACAGTCACTAACGCTCTACAGACCTACACTCACCTCCTAAACGATCTGAACAGACCTACAGTCACTAACACTCCACAGACTCCACCTTCACCTGCTGCTCGATGATGCGAAACAGGACCTACAGTCACTAACACTCTACAGACTCCACACTCACCTCCCTGCTCCATGACCACACTGATCTACAGTCACTAAAACACTCTACAGACTCTCCACACTCACCTCCTGCTCCATAAATGACCACACTGACCTACAGTCACTACACTCTACAGACTCCACATTCAACTTCCTGCTCCATGACCACACTGACCACAGTCACTAACACTCTACATGCCTCCACATTCACCTCCTGCTCCATGACCGCACTGACCTACAGTCACTAACACTCTACAAGACTTCTCTCACACACTCACCTACTCCATGACCCCACTGACCTTACAGTCACTAACACTCTACAGACTCCACATTCACCTCCTCCTCCAATGACCGCACTGACCTACAGTCACTAACACTTTACAGACTCCACATTCACCTCCTGCTCCATGACCAAACTGACCTACAGTCACTAACACTCTACAGACTCCACATTCACCTCCTGCTCCATGACCACACTGGCCTACAGCCACTAACACTCTACAGACTCCACACTCACTTCCTGCTCCATGACTGAAGAAACCTATAGTCACTAACACTCTACAGACTCCACATTCACCTCCTCCTCCATGACCGCACTGACCTACAGTCACTAACACTCTACAGACTCCACATTCACCTCCTGCTCCATGACCACACTGACCTACAGTCACTAACACTCTACAGACTCCACATTCACCTCCTGCTCCATGACCACACTCACCTACAGTCACTAACACTCTACAGACTCCACACTCACCTCCTGCTCTACAACTGCACTGACCTACTGTCACTAACACTCTACAGACTCCACACTCACCTCACTGCTCCATGACCCCCCCCACAGAGACCTATATCTCACTAACACTCTACAGACTCCACATTCACCTCCTCCTCCACGAACTAACAACTGACCTACAGTCACTAACACTCTACAGACTCCACATTCACCTCCTGCTCCATGACAACACTGACCTACAGTCTCAAACACTCTACAGACTCCACATTCACCTCCTGCTCAATGACCCCACTGACCCTACAGTCACTACACTCTACAGTCTCCACACTCACCTCCTGCTCCATGACCCCACTGACCTACAGTCACTAACACTCTACAGACTCCACATTCACCTCCTGCTCCATGACCACAATGACCTACAGTCACTAACACTCTAAACTCCACACTCACCTCCTGCTCCATCACCCCACTGACCTAACGCATCACTAACACTCTACAGGACTCCACATTCACCTCCATGCTCCATGACCCCACTGACCTACAGTCACTACTTCACACTCTACAGACTCCACATTCACCTCCTGCTCCATGACTACACTGACCTACAGTCACTAACACTCTACAGACTCCACACTCACCTCCTGCTCCATGACTTTACTGACCTACAGTCACTAACACTCTACAGACTCCACATTCACCTCCTGCTCCATGACCCCACTGACCTACAGTCACTAACACTCTACATGCTCCACATTCACCTCCTGCTCCATGACCACACTAACCTACAGTCACTAACACTCTACAGACTCCACATTCACCTCCTGCCCCATGACCGCACTGACCTACAGTCACTAACACTCTACAGACTCCACACTCACCTCCTGCTCCATGACCACACTGACCTACAGTCACTAACACTCTACAGACTCCACATTCACCTCCTGCTCCATGACCACACTGACCTACAGTCACTAACACTCTTCAGACCCCACATTCACCTCCTGCTCCATGACCACACTGACCTACAGTCACTAATACTCTACAGACTCCACATTCACCTCCTGCTCCATGACCCCACTGACCTACAGTCACTAACACTCTTCAGACCCCACATTCACCTCCTGCTCCATGACCACACTGACCTACAGTCACTAACACTCTACAGACTCCACACTCACCTCCTGCTCCATGACCCCACTGACCTTACAGCCCACTGACATCCATTTCCTATACAGCACTCCCACATTCACCTCCTGCTCTCATGACCGCACCTGACTGACAGTCTACAACGACTCCTCAGCCACCTCCTGCTCTATGGACCGCACTGACCTACAGTCACTAACACTCTCAGTGCTTCATGCGAGCACCTCCTGCTCCATGACCGCACTGACCTACAGTCACTAACACTCTACAGACTCCACATTCACCTCCTGCTTCCATGACTGCGCAGTCAGTGCGGTCATAGAGCAGGAGGTGAATGTGGAGTCTGTAGGAGTGTCAGTGACTGTAAGTCAGTAGCGGGGCATGGAGCAGGAGGTGAGTGGTGAGTCTGTAGAGTGTTAGTGACTGTAGGTCTAGTGTGGTCATGGAGCAGGAGTGAAGGTGAATGTGGTGTATGTAGAGTGTTAGTGACTGTAGGTCAGTGGGGTCATGGAGCAGGAGGTGAATGTGGAGTCTGTAGAGTATTAGTGACTGTAGGTCAGTGTGGTCATGGAGCAGGAGGTGAATGTGGGGTCTGAAGAGTGTTAGTGACTGTAGGTCAGTGTGGTCATGGAGCAGGAGGTGAATGTGGAGTCTGTAGAGTGTTAGTGACTGTAGGTCAGTGTGGTCATGGAGCAGGAGGTGAGTGTGGATTCTGTAAAGCGGTAGTGACTGTAGGTCAGTGCGGTCATGGGGCAGGAGGTGAATGTGGAGTCTGTAGAGTGTTAGTGACTGTAGGTTAGTGTGGTCATGGAGCAGGAGGTGAATGTGGAGCATGTAGAGTGTTAGTGACTGTAGGTCAGTGGGGTCATGGAGCAGGAGGTGAATGTGGAGTCTGTAGAGTGTTAGTGACTGTAGGTCAGTAAAGTCATGGAGCAGGAGGTGAGTGTGGAGTCTGTAGAGTGTTAGTGACTGTAGGTCAGTGTAGTCATGGAGCAGGAGGTGAATGTGGAGTCTGTAGAGTGTTAGTGACTGTAGGTCAGTGGGGTCATGGAGCAGGAGGTGAATGTGGAGTCTGTAGAGTGTTAGTGACTGTAGGTCAGTGGGGTCATGGAGCAGGAGGTGAGTGTGGAGTTTAGAGTGTTAGTGACTGTAGGTGATTGTGGTCATGGAGCAGGAGGTGAATGTGGAGTCTGTAGAGTGTTAGTGACTGTAGGTCAGTTTGGTCATGGAGCAGGAGGTGAGTGTGGAGTCTGTAGAGTGTTAGTGACTGTAGGTCAGTGGGGTCATGGAGCAGGAGGTGAGTGTGGAGTCTGTAGAGTGTTAGTGACTGTAGGTCAGTTTGGTCATGGAGCAGGAGGTGAATGTGGAGTCTGTAGAGTGTTAGTGACTGTAGGTCAGTGTAGTCGTGGAGGAGGAGGTGAATGTGGAGTCTGTAGAGTGTTAGTGACTATAGGTCTCTTCAGTCATGGAGCAGGAGGTGAGTGTGGAGTCTGTAGAGTGTTAGTGACTGTAGGTCAGTGCAGTCATGGAGCAGGAGGTGAGTGTGGAGTCTGTAGAGTGTTAGTGACTGTAGGTGATTGTGGTCATGGAGCAGGAGGTGAATGTGGAGTCTGTAGGGTGTTAGTGACTGTAGGTCAGTGTGGTCATGGAGCAGGAGGTGAATGTGGAGTCTGTAGAGTGTTAGTGACTGTAGGTCAGTGCGGTCATGGAGGAGGAGGTGAATGTGGAGTCTGTAGAGTGTTAGTGACTATAGGTTTCTTCAGTCATGGAGCAGGAAGTGAGTGTGGAGTCTGTAGAGTGTTAGTGGCTGTAGGCCAGTGTGGTCATGGAGCAGGAGGTGAATGTGGAGTCTGTAGAGTGTTAGTGACTGTAGGTCAGTTTGGTCATGGAGCAGGAGGTGAATGTGGAGTCTGTAAAGTGTTAGTGACTGTAGGTCAGTGCGGTCGTGGAGGAGGAGGTGAATGTGGAGTCTGTAGAGTGTTAGTGACTGTAGGTCAGTGCGGTCATGGAGTAGGTGATGGGTGTGGAGTCTGTAGAGTATTAGTGACTGTAGGTCAGTGCGGTCATGGAGCAGGAGGTGAATGTGGAGCATGTAGAGTGTTAGTGACTGTAGGTCAGTGTGGTCATGGAGCAGGAAGTAAATGTGGAGTCTGTAGAGTGTTAGTGACTGTAGGTCAGTGTGGTCGTTGAGCAGGAGGTGAGTGGGGAGTCTGTAGAGTGTTAGTGACTGTAGATCTGTTCCGTCATGGAGCAGGAGGTGAGTGTGGAGTCTGTAGAGTGTTACTGACTGTAGGTCTGTTCAATCATCGAGCAGGAGGTGAAGGTGGAGTCTGTAGAGTGTTACTGACTGTAGGTCTGTTCAATCATCGAGCAGGAGGTGAGTGTGGAGTCTGTAGAGCGTTAGTGACTGTAGATCAGTGGGGTCATGGAGCAGGAGGTGAATGTGGAGTCTGTAGAGTGTTACTGACTGTAGTTCAGTGGGGTCATGGAGCAGGAGATGAATGTGGGGTCTGTAGAGTGTTACTGACTGTAGGTCAGTGCGGTCATGGAGCAGGAGGTGAATGTGGAGTCTGTAGAGTGTTAGTGACTGCAGGTTAGTGTGGTCATGGAGCAGGAGGTGAATGTGGAGCATGTAGAGCGTTAGTTACTGTAGGTCAGTAAAGTCATGGAGCAGGAGGTGAATGTGGAGTCTGTAGAGTGTTAGTGACTGTAGGTCAGTGGGGTCATGGAGCAGGAGGTGAATGTGGAGTCTGTAGAGTGTTAGTGACTGTAGGTCAGTGGGGTCATGGAGCAGGAGGTGAATGTGGAGTCTGTAGAGTGTTAGTGACTGTAGGTCAGTGGGGTCATGGAGCAGGAGGTGAGTGTGGAGTCTGTAGAGTGTTAGTGACTGTAGGTCAGTGTGGTCATGGAGCAGGAGGTGAATGTGGAGTCTGTAGAGTGTTAGTGACTGTAGGTCAGTGGGGTCATGGAGCAGGAGGTGAATGTGGAGTCTGTAGAGTGTTAGTGACTGTAGGTCAGTGGGGTCATGGAGCAGGAGGTGATTGTGGAGTCTGTAGAGTGTTAGTGACTGTAGGTCAGTGTGGTCATGGAGCAGGAGGTGAATGTGGAGTCTGTAGAGTGTTAGTGACTGTAGGTCAGTGCGGTCGTGGAGGAGGAGGTGAGTGTGGAGTCTGTAGAGTTTTATTGACTATAGGTCTCTTCAGTCATGGAGCAGGAGGTGAGTGTGGAGTCTGTAGAGTGTTAGTGACTGTAGGTCAGTTTGGTCATGGAGCAGGAGGTGAACGTGGAGTCTGTAGAGTGTTAGTGACTGTAGGTCAGTGTGGTCATGGAGCAGGAGGTGAATGTGGAGTCTGTAGAGTGTTAGTGACTGTAGGTTAGTGTGGTCATGGAGCAGGAGGTGAATGTGGAGTCTGTAGAGTGTTAGTGACTGTAGGTCAGTGGGGTCATGGAGCAGGAAGTAAATGTGGGGCCTGTAGAGTGATTGTGACTGTAGGTCAGTGTGGTCGTTGAGCAGGAGGTGAGTGTGGAGTCTGTAGAGTGATTGTGACTGTAGGTCAGTGTGGTCATGGAGCAGGTGATGAGTGTGGAGTCTGTAGAGTATTAGTGACTGTAGGTCAGTGCGGTCATGGAGCAGGAGGTGAATGTGGAGCATGTAGAGTGTTAGTGACTGTAGGTCAGTGGGGTCATGGAGCAGGAAGTAAATGTGGGGCCTGTAGAGTGATTGTGACTGTAGGTCAGTGTGGTTGTTGAGCAGGAGGTGAGTGTGGAGTCTGTAGAGTGTTAGTGACTGTAGATCTGTTCAATCATGCAGCAGGAGGTGAACGTGGAGTCTGTAGAGTGTTAGTGACTGTAGGTCTGTTCCGTCATGAAGCAGGAGGTGAGTGTGGAGTCTGTAGAGTGTTACTGACTGTAGGTCAGTGCGGTCGTTGAGCAGGAGGTGAAGGTGGAGTCTGTAGAGTGATTGTGACTGTAGGTCAGTGTGGTCATGGAGCAGGAGGTGAGTGTGGAGTCTGTAGAGCGTTAGTGACTGTAGATCAGTGGGGTCATGGAGCAGGAGGTGAATGTGGAGTCTGTAGAGTGTTAGTGACTGTAGGTCAGTGGGGTCATGGAGCAGGAGGTGAATGTGGAGTCTGTAGAGTGTTAGTGACTGTAGGTCAGTGCGGTCATGGAGCAGGAGGTGAATGTGGAGTCTGTAGAGTGTTAGTGACTGTAGGTCAGTGTGGTCATGGAGCAGGAGGTGAATGTGGAGTCTGTAGAGTGTTAGTGACTGTAGGTCAGTGGGGTCATGGAGCAGGAGGTGAATGTGGAGTCTGTAGAGTGTTAGTGACTGTAGGTCAGTGGGGTCATGGAGCAGGAGGTGAATGTGGAGTCTGTAGAGTGTTAGTGACTGTAGGTCAGTGTGGTCATGGAGCAGGAGGTGAATGTGGAGTCTGTAGAGTGTTAGTGACTGTAGGTCAGTGGGGTCATGGAGCAGGAGGTGAATGTGGAGTCTGTAGAGTGTTAGTGACTGTAGGTCAGTGGGGTCATGGAGCAGGAGGTGAGTGTGGAGTCTGTAGAGTGTTAGTGACTGTAGGTCAGTGTGGTCATGGAGCAGGAGGTGAATGTGGAGTCTGTAGAGTGTTAGTGACTGTAGGTCAGTGGGGTCATGGAGAAGGAGGTGAATGTGGAGTCTGTAGAGTGTTAGTGACTGTAGGTCAGTGGGGTCATGGAGCAGGAGGTGAGTGTGTAGTCTGTAGAGTGTTAGTGACTGTAGGTGATTGTGGTCATGGAGCAGGTGGTGAGTGTGGAATCTGTAGAGTGTTAGTGACTGTAGGTCTGTTTGGTCATGGAGCAGGAGGTGAATGTGGAGCCTGTAGAGTGTTAGTGACCGTAGGTCAGTGCGGTCGTGGAGGAGGAGGTGAATGTGGAGTCTGTAGAGTTTTAGTGACTATAGGTCTCTTCAGTCATGGAGTAGGAGGTGAGTGTGGAGTCTGTAGAGTGTTAGTGACTGTAGGTCAGTGTGGTCATGGAGCAGGAGGTGAATGTGGAGTCTGTAGAGTGTTAGTGACTGTAGGTCAGTGCGGTCGTGGAGGAGGAGGTGAGTGTGGAGTCTGTAGAGTTTTAGTGACTATAGGTCTCTTCAGTCATGGAGCAGGAGGTGAGTGTGGAGTCTGTAGAGTGTTAGTGACTGTAGGTCAGTTTGGTCATGGAGCAGGAGGTGAATGTGGAGTCTGTAGAGTGTTAGTGACTGTAAGTCAGTGCGGTCGTGGAGGAGGAGTTGAATGTGGAGTCTATAGAGTGTTAGTGACTGTAGGTCAGTGCGGTCATGGAGCAGGAGGTGAATGTGGAGTCTGTAGAGTATTAGTGACTGTAAGTCAGTGCGGTCGTGGAGGAGGAGTTGAATGTGGAGTCTATAGAGTGTTAGTGACTGTAGGTCAGTGCGGTCATGGAGCAGGAGGTGAATGTCTAGCCTGTAGAGTGTTAGTGACTGTAGGTCAGTCCGGTCATGGAGGAGGAGGTGAATGTGGAGCCTGCAGAGTGTTAGTGACTGCAGGTCAGTGGGGTCATGGAGCAGGAGGTGAACGTGGAGTCTGTAGAGTGTTAGTGACTGTAGGTCTGTTCCGTCATGGAGCAGGAGGTGAGTGTGGAGTCTGTAGAGTGTTACTGACTGTAGGTCTGTTCAATCATCGAGCAGGAGGTGAAGGTGGAGTCTGTAGAGTGATTGTGACTGTAGGTCAGTGTGGTCATGGAGCAGGAGGTTAGTGTGAAGTCTGTAGAGCGTTAGTGACTGTAGGTCAGTGTGGTCATGGAGCAGGGGGGAAAAGGGGAGTCTGTAGAGTGTTACTGACTGTAGGTCAGTGCAGTCATGGAACAGGAGGTGAATGTGGAGTCTGTAGAGTGTTAGTGACTGTAAGTCAGTAAAGTCATGGAGCAGGAGGTGAAAGTAGAGTCTGTAGAGTGTTAGTGACTGTAGGTTAGTGGGGTCATGGAGCAGGAGGTGAGTGTGGAGTCTGTAGAGTTTTAGTGACTGTAGGTCAGTGGGGTCATGGAGCAGGAGGTGAATGTGGAGTCTGTAGAGTGTTAGTGACTGTAGGTCAGTGCGGTCATGGAGCAGGAGGTGAATGTGGAGTCTGTAGAGTGTTAGTGACTGTAGGTCAGTGGGGTCATGGAGCAGGAGGTGAATGTGGAGTCTGTAGAGTGTTAGTGACCGTAGGTGAGTTTGGTCATGGAGCAGGAGGTGAATGTGGAGTCTGTAGAGTGTTAGTGACTGTAGGTCAGTGCTGTCGTGGAGGAGGAGGTGAATGTGGAGTCTGTAGAGTGTTAGTGACTGTAGGTCAGTGGGGTCATGGAGCAGGAGGTGAATGTGGAGCCTGTAGAGTGTTAGTGACTGTAGGTCAGTGGGGTCATGGAGCAGGAGGTGAATGTGGAGCCTGTAGAGTGTTAGTGACTGTAGGTCAGTGTGGTCATGGAGCAGGAGGTGAATGTGGAGTCTGTAGAGTGTTAGTGACTGTAGGTCAGTGTGGTCATGGAGCAGGAGGTGAGTGTGGAGTCTGTAGAGTGTTAGTGACTGTAGGTCAGTGTGGTCATGGAGCAGGAGGTGAGTGTGGAGTCTGTAGAGTGTTAGTGACTGTAGGTCAGTGTGGTCATGGAGCAGGAGGTGAATGTGGAGTCTGTAGAGTGTTAGTGACTGTAGGTCATTGTGGTCATCGAGCAGGAGTTGAGTGTGGAGTCTGAAGAGTGTTAGTGACTGTAGGTCAGTGCGGTCGTGGAGGAGGAGGTGAATGTGGAGCCTGTAGAGTGTTAGTGACTGTAGGTCAGTGCGGTCGTGGAGGAGGAGGTGAATGTGGAGTCTGTAGAGTGTTAGTGACTGTAGGTCAGTGGGGTCATGGAGCAGGAGGTGAATGTGTAGCCTGTAGAGTGTTAGTGACTGTAGGTCAGTCCGGTCATGGAGGAGGAGGTGAATGTGGAGCCTGTAGAGTGTTATTGACTGTAGGTCAGTGCAGTCATGGAGCAGGAGGTGAGTGTGGAGTCTGTAGAGTGTTAGTGACTGTAGGTGATTGTGGTCATGGAGCAGGAGGTGAGTGTGGAGTCTGTAGAGTGTTAGTGACTGTAGGTCAGTGTGGTCATGGAGCAGGAGGTGAATGTGGAGTCTGTAGAGTGTTACTGACGGTAGGTCATTGTGGTCATCGAGCAGGAGTTGAGTGTGGAGTCTGTAGAGTGTTAGTGACTGTAGGTCAGTGCGGTCATGGAGCAGGAGGTGAATGTGGAGTCTGTAGAGTGTTAGTGACTGTAGGTCAGTGTGGTCATGGAGCAGGAGGTGAATGTGGAGTCTGTAGAGTGTTAGTGACTGTAGGTCAGTGCAGTCATGGAGCAGGAGGTGAATGTGGAGTCTGTAGAGTGTTAGTGACTGTAGGTCAGTGCGGTCATGGAGCAGGAGGTGAATGTGGAGTCTGTAGAGTGTTAGTGACTGTAGGTCAGTGGGGTCATGGAGCAGGAGGTGAATGTGTAGGCTGTAGAGTGTTAGTGACTGTAGGTCAGTGGGGTCATGGAGCAGGAAGTGAATGTGGAGCCTGTAGAGTGTTAGTGACTGTAGGTCAGTGGGGTCGTTGAGCAGGAGGTGAGTGTGGAGTCTGTAGAGTGTTAGTGACTGTAGATCTGTTCAATCATGCAGCAGGAGGTGAACGTGGAGTCTGTAGAGTGTTAGTGACTGTAGGTCTGTTCCGTCATGGAGCAGGAGGTGAAGGTGGAGTCTGTAGAGTGTTAGTTACTGTAGGTCTGTTCAATCATGGAGCAGGAGGTGAAGGTGGAGTCTGTAGAGTGTTAGTTACTGTAGGTCAGTTCAGTCATGGAGAAGGAGGTGAATGTGGAGTCTGTAGAGTGTTAGTGACTGTAGGCCAGTGGGGTCATGGAGCAGGAGGAGAAGGTGGAGTCTGTAGAGTGTTAGTGACTGTAGGTCTGTTCAATCATGGAGCAGGAGGTGAAGGTGGAGTCTGTAGAGTGTTACTGACTGTAGGTCAGTGCAGTCATGGAACAGGAGGTGAATGTGGAGTCTGTAGAGTGTTAGTGACTGTAGGCCAGTGGGGTCATGGAGCAGGAGGAGAAGGTGGAGTCTGTAGAGTGTTAGTGACTGTAAGTCAGTGTGGTCATGGAGCAGGAGGAGAAGGTGGAGCCTGTAGAGTGTTAGTGACTGTAGGTCAGTGGAGTCATGGAGCAGGAGGTGAATGTGGAGTCTGTAGAGCGTTACTGACTGTAGGTCAGTGGAGTCATGGAGCAGGAGGTGAATGTGGGGTCTTCAGAGCGTTAGTGACTGTAGGTCAGTGCGGTCATGGAGCAGGAGGTGAATGTGGAGTCTGTAGAGTGTTAGTGACTGTAGGTCAGTGTGGTCATGGATCAGGAGGAGAAGGTGGAGCCTGAAGAGTTTTAGTGACTGTAGGTCAGTGTGGTCATGGAGCAGGAGGTGAATGTGGAGTCTGTAGAGTGTTAGTGACTGTAGGTCAGTGTGGTCATGGAGTAGGAGGTGAGTGTGGGGTCTTCAGAGCGTTAATGACTGTAGGTCAGTGCGGTCATGGAGCAGGAGGTGAATGTGGAGTCTGTAGAGCGTTAGTTACTGTAAGTCAGTAAAGTCATGGAGCAGGAGGTGAAAGTAGAGTCTGTAGAGTGTTAGTGACTGTAGGTTAGTGTGGTCATGGAGCAGGAGGTGAATGTGGAGCATGTAGAGTGTTAGTGACTGTAGGTTAGTGGGGTCATGGAGCAGGAGGTGAGTGTGGAGTCTGCAGAGTGTCAGTGACTGTAGGTCAGTGTGGTCATGGAGCAGGAGGAGAATGTGGAGTCTGTAGAGTGTTAGTGACTGTAGGTCAGTGGGGTCATGGAGCAGGAGGTGAATGTGGAGTCTGTAGAGTGTTAGTGACTGTAGGTGATTGTGGTCATGGAGCAGGAGGTGAATGTGGAGTCTGTAGAGTGTTAGTGACTGTAGGTCAGTGGGGTCATGGAGCAGGAGGTGAATGTGAAGTCTGTAGAGTGTTAGTGACTGTAGGTCAGTGCGGTCGTGGAGGAGGAGGTGAATGTGGAGTCTGTAGAGTGTTAGTGACTATAGGTCTCTTCAGTCATGGAGCAGGAGGTGAGTGTGGAGTCTGTAGAGTGTTAGTGACTGTACGTCAGTGTGGTCATGGAGCAGGAGGTGAATGTGGAGTCTGTAGAGTGTTAGTGACTGTAGGTCAGTAAAGTCATGGAGCAGGAGATGAATGTGGAGTCTGTAGAGTGTTAGTGACTGTAGGTCAGTGCGGTCGTGGAGGAGGAGGTGAATGTGGAGCCTGTAGAGTGTTAGTGACTGTAGGTCAGTGTGGTCATGGAGCAGGAGGTGAATGTGGAGTCTGTAGAGTGTTAGTGACTGTAGGTCAGTAAAGTCATGGAGCAGGAGATGAATGTGGAGTCTGTAGAGTGTTAGTGACTGTAGATCAGTGGGGTCATGGAGCAGGAGGTGAGTGTGGAGTCTGTAGAGTGTTAGTGACTGTAGGTCAGTGTGGTCATGGAGCAGGAGGTGAGTGTTGAGTCTGTAGAGTGTTATTGACTTTAGATCAGTGGGGTCATGGAGCAGGAGGTGAATGTGGAGTCTGTAGAGTGTTAGTGACTGTAGGTCAGTGCGGTCGTGGAGGAGGAGGTGAGTGTGGAGCCTGTAGAGTGTTAGTGACTGTAGGTCAGTGTGGTTATGGAGCAGGAGGTGAATGTGGAGTCTGTAGAGTGTTAGTGACTGTAGGTCAGTGGGGTCATGGAGCAGGAGGTGAACGTGGAGTCTGTAGAGTGTTAGTGACTGTAGGTGATTGTGGTCATGGAGCAGGAGGTGAATGTGGAGTCTGTAGAGTGTTAGTGACTGTAGGTCAGTGGGGTCATGGAGCAGGAGGTGAATGTGGAGTCTGTAGGGTGTTAGTGACTGTAGGTCAGTGTGGTCATGGAGCAGGAGGTGAGTGTGGAGTCTGTAGAGTGTTAGTGACTGTAGGTCAGTGGGGTCATGGAGCAGGAGGTGAGTGTGGATTCTGTAGAGTGTTAGTGACTGTAGGTCAGTGCGGTCATGGCCAAGAAGGAGGGAGGTGAGTGTGGAGTCTGTAGAGTTGTTAGTGACTGTAGGTCAGTGGCGGGTCATGGAGGAGGAGGTGAGTGTGGAGTCTGTAGAGTGTTAGTGACTGTAGGTCAGTGCGGTCATGGAGGAGGAGGTGAGTGTGGAGTCTGTAGAGTGTTAGTGACTGTAGGTCAGTGCGGTCATGGAGGAGGAGGTGAGTGTGGAGTCTGTAGAGTGTTAGTGACTGTAGGTCAGTGCGGTCATGGAGGAGGAGGTGAGTGTGGAGTCTGTCGAGTGTTAGTGACTGTAGGTCAGTGCAGTCATGGAGTAGGAGGGGGGGACTCTAAATGAAGTCATTTCAAGTCACTTGCTTAAAGCCTAAGCAAACTCTCAAGTCATGAATGCCAAGTCAACATCAAACCCCACTGGGGAGAATGTTCAGCCTACCATATTTTACCACCACTATTGTTCTATACTACCTGTGGTTATACATTTATCAAATAAAGCAAACTTCCACCTTCTGTTTTTGTTTGATTTTGCTCATAAGCATAAGATTCTAGGAACCCTAAACTGTGTCATGATTATCTTCATCACTGCAAATCTAATAGTAAATGTAAGCATTAATAGAGCTCTTAGATCTCACCCATCTTCATTTCCTTTTTACGTAACTGGAAGTCCATAAATAAGTCCATAAATAAGTCCAGAAGATCATTCACATCATCATCACCTGAGAACAACAATACACACATGTAATGTAGATCAACTAAAGAACAGAATCTAGACCATAGAAGAGATCTCAGATTGGACATGTACAGAAAAATAAACAATAAATCTATTTATACTTAAGTAACTACATTTAGCATGTCTGGAAATGTAAACACAGTTAGTGTGACATTGCAGAATGTCTATCAAATAAGAACATAGAAGGAATTATACGTACCAAAGTCTAGGAGGGAAATGCTCTTAGAACCAAAACGTTCTTAACCACAGAAAAACAAATAGATGTCATTCATGGTTCAAAGGCGTAATTATGACAGTTTATTTTTTTTATTAACCTTGTATTTTTGCTCAGTTAATTAAATAAAACATATTAATACATAATAATAATTTAGGTACTAAAACATGTTAATTTGGTCACCAGTAAGCAGGTTTGATTAGTACCGTGAGAATAAAAAGAAATTACATAGTTTTTAGGAGAAACAGGTGAAATTCTGGTCATATGTGGTCAGTGTTATGTATAGGCAAATCACATTTAAAAAAAAAAAGGGTGACATCATACAGTTAAATCACATGTCTTATGTTGTTCATAACATACATGACATATATTGGTCATATATGACTGGAGAAATGATTCCCAGGTGACATTCTCCTGGATTTATAAAAAATACCAGAGCATAAAAGAGACTCTAAAACAGTGTGGTGAAGTTTCCATTCCTGTTTTATATTTACATTTAAGGCATTCTGCAGGCGCTCTTATCTGGAGCGACTTACAACCATGCTTAGTGTTCCGTTGGATACTATTCCAGCTAGTACAGGAAATCTAGAGCCTAAAACTCACCATGAGCTCAGACACTGCCCGAACAAGCCCAAGGTCAATGCTGATACCTAGATACTTTTGGCTTGAAGTGCAATGTGAACCTGTAGGCAAATTTATTTTGATGTCTTGAAAGATGATAACCAAAATAAGATTTTTAAAATGATACTTATATTGGTTATATTGTGTTATACATTTTTCATAAGTTAACAAATGAATATCCTGAAACAGTAACCCCATGAGTCTACTACATGGAAATAAGCATTCTTATTATAATCAGGGTAAATTATTTAATATAAAACTATTACACCCATTGTTCTATTTAAATGGTTAAACATCAGTGAAACATAAAGACCACTCCAAAATGGTACTCATCATCAAACTAAGAGCTGCACCCAGAAGGAGGTGTGGGAGTGCAGGTGTGTTGGGAAGGAGGATAAAGGTGACCAGGATCAATAACTGATGATAAATTTAGACTGATATGATCAATATTTATTGAGCTACACATACAGAAGTCTGTCTCTCAGTATGGCGTCGGGCCGCCATGTTTGCTAACCCAACACGCCAGACGTCTCGGTATGGAGCTGTAGAGGTTCCTAATGGTGTCCTGTGATAATCCATCCCATGCAGCTTGAACATCCTCACACAGTTCCTGCAGATGGTGTTTATCTGGTGCTTGGTGCTAACCAAGGACAGTCGTGCTAACGGTCTGTGTGCATGTAGTTCTGCGTGGTGCAGCCGTCTGCTAACAGGATGACTCATGGAGGACACCACTGCTCGCTGGAGGTCTGTAATGGTGGCTGTTGGATCAGTCAGGGACAGAGATAAGACCCGTACTGGTTTACCAGCCTCCTCTCTATTAGACACAATTCTTCAAATCAATCCACAGTCAAAAGAAGTAATTGTAATTGTTTATTCTGTACTTTACTCATGTGATTTAAATCTCTTGGAAGGAGGAGCTTGCCATTACTATACCGAAGTGTGGTAAAATTGATCCAGCCTTCTCCTACTACAGTATTATTTGGTGTAGCCCCTTCATGGATCCGTATGAAGAAACGCATATTAAATGGGTTGGCTTTTGACACAGTAGTTGTGAATGGTAGGAAAAATGCCCTCCTACGTTTACAAACTGGGTGAAGGACTTGATGCAGTTTATGACACTTCTTTTGTTTGATGTATCACCGAAATGCGAATAAAAAGACCTTTAAACAAAATAATAAAATAAAAAATAAAAATGAATTAAAAAATGAATATTATACCTATAGCTGTCCTCAGTTGTCTCAGCCTCCGAGCAACTCTGTCACTAGTGAGATTCCCATACCTATGATTTTTGCCACCTGAGATTAGCAAAAAACATTCAGAATACTTATGAAGCACAACAAATGACATTGGAATGTAGTTTCTGAAACTTTGGTTAGCATATAAAAGGCATATAGAACTTGAAAGGTGCAATATATTTCTAGAAATACTGTGTTGTGTTCATTATGTATAAACAGGGAGGAAATATACATACCAATGTTTGGGAGGGACATGTGCTGTGAACCAAAACGTCCTTAAAAACAGAAGTGAAACCCAAAAAATCAATGGTTTAAAGACAATGTTTATGGGATTATACATCTTTTGTTTTATTATACATCTGTAGTTTTGGAGTGCTTTGCACACCAAGAAAGAGGCAGAAATGGAATATGGAAATGTACCCACCAAAGCCTGGTAGTCGAGAGAGTGGAGTGTTATATCCCCAGGGTCTTAGTCCTCTGAGCATAAGCATTCTGTTTATCATTTCCTGTGACATACGCTGCTGCTTCTCTGTTCCAACAAAACAACACCCATAAATACCATCCATTAAGTCTTTACAGTGGATTCTGACACTTTCTTATCAACAGCGGCAACAATCGGTGGTGAGTGATTTAACTCATACACTCGGCTGCTCGCTATCAGTCTCTTGTTCCACTGCGCATGCTTAGCTGGCCTACTAGTGTACGTTCATACACTCGGCTACTTGTTACTCTCGGTTTCTCGTTCTGCTGCGCTCGCTGAGTTGGCTGACTGGCGACGGGTTTTGGTGTTTGGCTAACGCAGTGAAGCCTTGCATTAGCACTGGTGGCTGGGTGTTCGGCTGCAGACCATGTGTCCCGGACTACTGTTTACCATCTGCCTTTTTGCCTGCTATGGCGTTGGCTCAGCGGTCAGTGGTCCGACTGATCATGGCCCAGGACTCAATATTGCCTATACTCCTGATGAACTTATTTCTCTCCGGTCTCACTACCGACTTGACTCCTCAGTTTACAACTACTGCCGTTCAGTTGGCCTTGTTCGTCGCCCCCGCTACGTCCACCGTGGTTCAAGATCTAGACCAACGTTACACCAGACGTCGGAAGCTAGCATCCCCACTGTTTGGACTAATGGTCGTGGATTTTGGAAGCACCTTTCCAAGTTCAACCGAGAAGTTAATGTTGGTGTTTTACGCGCAGTCCCACGAGCTCCTGACCTGCCGCAGTCCCCTGCCGTACCCCGCCTCCTTAATCTAGGGCTGTTTAACTGTCGTTCTCAACGAGAAAGCTACGCTGCTTAATGACCTCATCGGACAGCACCATCTGGCAGGTACCAGGTGAATTTCTGCTTCTGAATGAGGCAGCCCCACCTGGTTTTAGCTACTTCTGTGCTCCCAGGCTAACAGGAAGGGGTGGTGGGCTAGCTGTCATGTACATTACATGAGGTGTCCACATTCGAATATATGACTCTGAAGGTGATTGGATCCACAACAGTAATACTGTCGTTGATTTACAGACCACCGAAACTTTCCATCTCTGACTTCCTGTCAGAATGTAGCGAGTTGCTCACCATTGCTAGTTCCATATCCCCATCTGTGGTTGTACTTGGTGACTTCAACATTCATTTGGACGCTGTCTCTTCTGTATCTGCTGACTTCTTGTCATTGCTAAACGGTTTTAGTTTATACCAACATGTTGATTTTCCTACTCATAAGCGTGGGCATATTCTCAATCTGATCTGCTCTACTGGTTGTGCTCTAAATGGAGTTTCAGGCATTTATGTTGGTGTTTCTGATCATATGTTTATTAATGCTGACCTCTGTATCCCCAAATCCAAGTCACACTCTTCAACTTTGGTCTCTTTCTGTAATTTCACTGCTGTAGAACCTGTGTCTTTCTCCACCCTTCTCAAGTCCTCCTCTCTTTCTCTTATCTGTGAGTGTTCTTCTACGGATGAGGCTGTCTCTCTTTATAATGAGTCTATCTCTGCCATCCTAGACACTCTAGCTCCTCTGAGGACCAGAACTGTCCCCTCCACTCACTCCTCTCCCTGGTTTACTTCTGAGCTTCGGACTTTAAAAACCAGTGGCAGACGCCTTGAGCGCCTCTATAAAAAGACTGGCCTACAGGTACATTCCCAAGCCTACTCAGATCACATGCTTAAATATAAAGCTGAACTAAAGGCAGCTCGCTCTGCCTACTACTCACAACTGATCAATGGATCTGGCCATGATCCCAAACGACTTTTTTCTACAGTCAGTAAATTACTCCAGACTCCCAGTCCTGTACTTTCACCCTCCCCTGAAGCATGTACTGCTTTTCTAGATTTTTTCCAGGATAAAATTATTTCTATCAATAAGGGATTTCCTGATTCTGTCCCCTCTGATTACTCCACCTCTCTCTCTAGCTCAGTACCAGTTTCCTATCCAGCTTCTCTCCCGTTGACCCTGAAGATATCTCAAATATTATATCTAAATCTAAGGCTTCATCTTGTCTACTTGATCCTGCTCTGACCTCACTCCTGAAGCTTTCTCTTTCCGACATCTCCACTCCTATCGCCCATCTCATTAATCTGTCTCTTACTACTGGTCATGCCCCCTGTGGCCTAAAAACGGCTGCTGTTACTCCCATTATTAAAAAGCCAGGCCTTGATAGCTCAGCTCTGGAAAACTTCAGGCCTATCTCTAACCTGCCATTGGTTTCTAAGATACTTGAGAGGGTTGTTGCTTCTCAGCTTCAAGATTTTCTTAACACCAGTAATCTCTTTGAGACTTTTCAGTCAGGCTTTCGCTGTCATCACAGTACTGAGACTGCTCTAGTCCGTGTGGTTAATGATCTACTCCTGTCATCAGACTCCGGTTGAGCTTCTATCTTACTCCTGCTTGATCTTACTGCAGCCTTCGATACGGTCAATCATAATACACTGATCTCACGGCTCTCTTCTGTCGGTCTCTCTTCTGTAGTGCTGTCCTGGTTTATATCATACTGATCAGATAGATCTCAGTTTGTGACCTTAGGGAAGCACAGATCAAACACTGCTCTGGTTACTCAGGGAGTCCCTCAGGGTTCTGCCCTTGGTCCCCTGCTGTTTATCATCTATATTTTACCCCTGGGTAATATTATCTGTTCTCATGGCCTCAATTTTCATTGTTATGCCGATGATATTCAGATTTACCTCAGCCTCAAACCCACTGACTCTTCTCCACCTTCCTCACTGCTGCACTGCATTCAGGAGTTAACAAACTGGTTGAACGCTAACTTTCTGAAGCTTAATAGTAAAAAAAAACTGAATTTATAATTGTTGGCACTAAGACAGCTGTCTCTGCTTACTCCGACTGTGTGCTTGTTGTTAATGACACACCAGTCACCCCGTCCACTACTGTTGGTGTTCTGTTTGACCCCTGCACGGACGAGCACCCACCTATCTGTCAGCCCTCCTTCATCCTTACGTTCCATCACGTCAGCTAAGGTCCTCTGACTCTGGTCTCCTAGCTGTTCCTAGGTCCAGGCTTTCCTCTATGGGTGGCAGGTCATTTAGTGTTGCTGCCCCCACACTCTGGAACTCCCTCCTTCATCTATACGCACTTCACGCTCTCTTTCCGTCTTCACAACTCACTTAAAAACTTACCTTTTCCCTAAACATTTTCATTCTCCATGATTTATTTATTTATTCATTTTCTTTTGGTTTATTTTTGTAAAGCGTCCTTGGGTTTGTGAAAGGCGCTATATAAGTGTAAACTATTATTATTATTATTATTAACACTAATGTCTAACAGTGATTGGCCCTACAGTAGCTTACACCAACACATAATAATGTTATTGAATATATTTTATTTATATTATTTTGTATTATACAATATGCCATGCAATGTTTGAAATACCATCATATGGCATACTATCTTGGTTTTCATTAAATGCAACAGTGTGTTACCTTGGAAATAAGCATTTTAATTTGCAATGGCTGTGTCTCTGCTAAATCATGTTAAAGACATGAGCTATTGTTAAAGCTAGCTAACAGTTCATGCAGTTAAAAGTGAGCAGTATAATAAGTTTCAGCTTATAAATATAAAGAGGTCTTTTTTCACTAATATATTAATCGAACATATTGATATCTATGGATTGCTGTAAGTGCTGAGTTGGACCATTTACAAATTTCCTGTAGAAAGTGAAGAGTGATTTCCCATCTTAAACTTGCTTAGCAGTTGCTATGGTGTCCTAAGTGGTTACGATAATATCACAGGTGTTTGCTGTGATGGTTGCTACAGTGGAGCAAAAATGTATTTAGTCACCACTAATTGTGCAAGTTCTCCTACAAAATGAAAAAAGAAAACAGGAAATCACATTGTAGGTCTTTTAAAGAATTTATTTGTAAATGATGATGGAAAATAAGTATTTGGAAAATAACAATAGTCAACTCAGTACTTTGTAACGTAACATTTGTTGGCAATGACAGAGGTCAAACGTTCCCTGTAAGTCTTCACCAGGTGAGCACACACTGTAGGTGGTATTCCTGCCCGTTCCTCCATGCAGATCTCCTTTAGAGAAGTGATGTTTTGTGGCTGTTGCTAGGCAACACAGACTTTCAACTCCCTCCACAAATTTTCTATGGGGTTGAGGTCTGGAGCCTGGCTAGGCCACTCCAGGACCTTGACATGCTTTTTACGGAGCCACTCCTTCGCTTCGATCATTCATCAGGTCCCTCCGTGTAGTTCTTGGATTTTTGCTCATCTTGCGCGGGGCCCCAGATCAAGGGAGATCATCAATGGTCTTGTATGTCTTCCATTTTCTTACAGTCGTTCCCACAGATGATTTTTTGACCAAATACTTATTTTCTAGCATAATTTACAAATACATTCTTAAAAAATCCTACAATGATTTCCTGGATTTTTTTTTTTCATTATGTCTCTCATTTTAGACCTCTCTCATCTTTCTAAGTTGGAGAACTTGCACAATCAGTGGTTGACTAAATACTTTTTTTCCCTACTGTATTTTGTCCAAGGTGTTTGCTATGGCAGATGGGTACTAGGATGTTGCTTGGCAGATGCTATGATATACTATATTGTTGCTAGGGTGATGGTTGGTATGTTGTCCAAAGTGGTTAGTAGAGTGTTGCTAGGCTGATGCTATGGTATCACTAGATGGTTGCTAAGGTATCCATGGTGGGTGCTCTGGTATTGCTCAACAGTTGCTATGGTGTTGCTTTGAGATTCCAATGGTGTCCGTGGTGGTTGCTATGGTATTGCCAGGTGGTTGACATTATATCCCTAGTTGTTGCTGTTGTGTTGCTAGGTGGTTGCTATGATGTCAAATGTGGTCACCAAGGTATTTCTAGGCGGTTGCTGTGATGTTGCAGATGGTTGCCAAAGTAATTATAGGTGGCTGCTATGTCATAAGTTGTTGTTTACCAGGTGCTTGCTTTGGTGTTGCTAGGTAGTTACTACGATAGAGGGTTGTTGTTAAGTGTTGCTATGTGTTTCCTAGCTGTCGCTAAATATGAAAAGGACTCTATGGAAGAACCAAGGATGAATAAATGACACATAGAGGAGTGCAGGACCTTCAAGCTCTACGTTAGAGTTTTGCCACATGCATTCAGTGAGAACTTAAAGTTCCAGGTCAGTAAGGCTGTGCATTAGAGTTTGTGGATCTGCCCTGTGTAAGCACATGCAGTTTGGTGGCTGTAGGTTAAAGGAGACAGTCAGGTTTGAATAGGGGTGTAAATGAATGGGTTTCTATGAGAGGAGTAGAACAGAAAGAAGATGAGAACAAAGAAGAACAGAAAACAGAAGAGGAAGAAGTCAAAAGAGGGAAAAGAAGAAGTGGAAGAAGAAAGAGATGAAGAAGTAACCAGGAGAGGAAGAGAAGGGAGAAGGAGCAGCATAAAAAGAAGAAGTAGAAGAAGAAGAGAAAAGAAACACTTACAGTGGCAAACACTCTCCACTGCAGAGCTCACAACACTCTCCACAGCAGGGCTCACAACACTCACCACAGCAGGGCTCACAACACTCACCACTGCAGACCTCACAACACTCACCACTGCAGACCTCACAACAATCACCACTGCAGACCTCACAACATTCACCTCTGCAGACCTCACAACTATCACCACTGCAGACCTCACAACACTCACCCAGACGATCACAGCAACTCAACCTTACAACACACTCAGCCACTGCAGGACCTGAGAACAGTCACCACTGTGCAGATCTCACGATACAAATTCATACCACTGCAGATCTCAGAACAATCACCACAGCAGACCTCACAACACTCACCACTTCAAACCTCACAACACTCACCACTGCAGACCTCACAACACTCACCACAGCAGGCGTCACAACATTCACCACTGCAGCACTCACCACTACAGACCTCACAACACGCAATACTGCAGACCTCACAACACTCACCACTGCCGACCTAACAAGACTCACCACAGCAGACCTCACAACACTCACCAGAGCAGAACTTACAACACTCACCACTGCAGACCTGAGAACAGTCACCACTGCAGACCTTACAAACTTCACCACTGCAGACCTCACAACAATCACCACTGCAGACCTCACAACACTCACCACTGCAGACCTCACAACACTCACCAGAGCAGAACTTACAACACTCACCACTGCAGACCTGAGAACAGTCACCACTGCAGACCTTACAAACTTCACCACTGCAGACCTCACAACAACAATCACCACTGCAGACCTCACAACACTCACCACTGCAGACCTCACAACACTCACCAGAGCAGAACTTACAACACTCACCACTGCAGACCTGAGAACAGTCACCACTGCAGACCTTACAAACTTCACCACAGCAGACCTCACAACAATCACCACTGCAGACCTCACAACACTGCAGACCTCACAACACTCACCAGAGCAGAACTTACAACACTCACCACTGCAGACCTGAGAACAGTCACCACTGCAGACCTTACAAACTTCACCACTGCAGACCTCACAACAATCACCACTGCAGACCTCACAACACTCACCACTGCAGACCTCACAACACTCACCAGAGCAGAACTTACAACACTCACCACTGCAGACCTCACAACACTCATAACCGCAGACCTCAACACACTCACCACTTCAGACCTTACAAACTTCACCACTGCAGACCTCACAACAATCACCACTGCAGACCTCACAACACTGCAGACCTCACAACACTCACCAGAGCAGAACTTACAACACTCACCACTGCAGACCTCACAACACTCACCACAGCTGACTTTACAACACTCACCACTGCAGGTCTCAGAACCCTCAGCACTGCAGACCTCACAACACTCACCACAGAAGACCTCACAACACTCACCACAGCAGACCTCATAACACTCACCACTGCAGACCTCACAACACTCAACACTGCAGGCCTCACAACACTCACCACTGCAGGCCTCACAAAACTCACCACTGCAGACCTCACAACACTCACCACTGCAGGCCTCACAAAACTCACCACTGCAGACCTCATAACACTCACCACTGCAGACCTCACAACACTCACCACTGCAGGTCTCACAACCCTCACCACTGCAGACCTCACAACACTAACCACTGCAGTCCTCACAACCCTCACCACTGCAGACCTCACAACACTCACCACTGCAGTCCTCACAACACTTGACACTGCAGACTTCACAACACTCACCACTGAGGACCCTACAATGCTCATCACTGCAGATGTTACAACACTCACCACTGCAGACCTCACAACACTCACCACAGCAGACCTCACAACACTCAATAATGCAGACCTCACAACACTCAACACAGCAGCGTAACAACTCTCACCACTGCAGACCTCACAACACTCACTACAGCAGGCGTCAAAACATTCACCACTGCAGACCTCACAGCACTCACCACTGCAGAATTCACAACACTCACCACGGCAGGTCTCACCACAGTCACCACTGCAGGCGTGACAACACTCACCACTGCAGACCTCACAACACTCACCACTGCAGACCTCACAACATTCACCACTGCAGACCTCACAACACTTGCCACTGCAGACTTCACAACACTCACCACTGTGGACCGTACAATGCTCATCACTGCAGATGTTACAACACTCACCAAAGAAGACCTTACAACACTCACCACTGCAGACCTCACAACACTCAATACTGCAGGTCTCACCACAGTCACCACTGCAGGCCTGACAACACTCACCACTTCAGACCTCACAACCCTCACCACTTCAGACCCCAGAACACTCACCACTGCTGACCTCACAACCCTAACCACTGCAGACCTCACAACACTAACTTCTGTAGACCTCACAACACTCAACACTGCAGACCTCACAACACTCACCACAGCAGACCTCACAACAGTTGACACTGCAGACTTCACAACAGTCACAACTGAGGACCCTACCATGCTCATCGCTGCAGATGTTACAACACTCAACAAAGCAGACCTTACAACACTCACCACTGCAGACCTCACAACACTCACCACTGCAGACCTCACAACACTCACGACTGCAGGTCTCACCACACTCACCACTGCAGGCGTCACAACACGCACCACTTCAGAGCTCATTACACTTACCACTGCAGACCTCACAACACTCACCACTTCAGACCTCACAACACTCACCACAGGAGACCTCACAACACTCAGCACTGCAGGTCTCACCACAGTCACCACAGCAGGCGTAACAACACTCAGCATCTCAGACCTAACTACACTCACCACTTCAGAACTCAGAGCACTCACCAATGCAGACCTCACTACCTTCACCACTGCAGACCTCACAACACTCACCACAGCAGGCGTCACAACATTCACCACTGCAGACCTCACAACATTCACCACTGCAGACCTCACAACATTCACCACTGCAGACCTCACAACATTCACCACTGCAGACCTCACAACACTCACCACAGGAGACCTCACAACACTCAGCACTGCAGGTCTCACCACAGTCACCACAGCAGGCGTAACAACACTCAGCATCTCAGACCTAACTACACTCACCACTTCAGAACTCAGAGCACTCACCAATGCAGACCTCACTACCTTCACCACTGCAGACCTCACAACACTCACCACAGCAGGCGTCACAACATTCACCACTGCAGACCTCACAACATTCACCACTGCAGACCTCACAACACTCACCACTGCAGACCTCACAACACTCACCACAGCAGGCGTCACAACATTCACCACTGCAGACCTCACAACATTCACCACTGCAGAACTCACAACACTCACCACAGCAGACCTCTCAACACTCACCACTGCAGACCTCACAACATTCACCACTGCAGACCTCATAACACTCAATACTGCAGGTCTCACCACAGTCACGACTGCAGGCCTCACAACACTCACCACTTTAGACCTCACAACACTCACCACTGCAGACCTGACAACACTCATCACTGCAGACCTCACAACACTCGCCACTGCAGAAATCACAACACAATTACCACTGCAGACCTCACATCACTCACCACTTCTCAACTCACAATAATCACCACTTCAGACCTCACAACACTCACCATTGCAGACCTCACAACCCTCAACACTGCAGACCTCACAACACTCACCACCACACACCTCAAGACACTAACTACTGCAGACCTCAAAACTCTCACCACAGCAGGCGTCACAACATTCACCACTGCAGACCTCACAACACTCAATACTGCAGACCTCACTCGACAACATCACACATTCAACCAGTGCAGATTTTCAACACTTACCACTGCAGACCAGAGCAGACCTCACATACATTCAACCACTTCAGTGACCTCACAACACTCACCACCATGCTTCAGCACCCCAGACTCGAACGTCACCACTGCAGGACATCACTCACTTCAGAACGCACTACACACACTGCAGACCTCACAACACTCGCCACTGCAGAAATCAAAACAAAATTACTACTGCAAACCTCACAACACTCACCACTTCTCAACTCACAATAATCACCACTTCAGACCTAACAACACTCACCATTGCAGACCTCACAACCCTCAACACTGCAGACCACACAACACTCACCACCACACACCTCAAGACACTAACCACTGCCGACCTCAAAACTCTCACCACAGCAGGCGTCACAACATTCACCACTGCAGACCTCACAACACTCAATACTGCAGACCTCACAACATTCAACACTGCAGACCTCACAACACTCACCACTGCAGACCCCACAACACTCACCACTGCAGACCTCACAACACTTAATACTGCTGTAATTACAACACTCACCACAGCAGTCCTTAGAACCCTCAACAATGCAGACCTCACAACACTCACCACTGTAGACCTCACAACACTCACCACTGCAGACCTCACAACAGTTGACACTGCAGACTTCACAACAGTCACAACTGAGGACCCTACGATGCTCATCGCTGCAGATGTTACAACACTCAACAAAGCAGACCTTACAACACTCACCACTGCAGACTTCACAACACTCACCACTGCAGACCTCACAACACTCACCTCTGTAGACCTCACAACACTCACAACTGCAGAACTCACAAAATTCACCACAGCAGACCTTACAACACTCGCCACTGCAGACCTCACAACACTCACCACTGCAGACCTTGCAACACTCACCACTGCAGACCTCACAACACTCACCACTTCAGACCTCACAACACTCAGCATCTCAGACCTCACAACACTCACCTCTGCAGACCTCTCAACACTCAACTCTGCAGACCTCACAACACTTACCTCTGCAGACCTCTCAAAACTCACCTCTGCAGACCTCACAACACTTGCCACTGCAGACTTCACAACACTCACCACTGAGGACCCTACAATGTTTCACTCACTAGGACCTTACAACACACCATGTTTTTGTCACCACAGTACAACGCTCACCAAAGCAGACCTTACAACCCTCACTACTGCAGACCTCACAACACTCACCACTGCAGACCTCACAACACTCACCACTGCAGGTCTCACCACAGTCACCACTGCAGGCGTCACAACAATCATCACTTCAGAGCTCACAACACTCACCACATCTGACCTCACAACACTCACCAGTGCAGACCTCACAAACCTCACCACAGCAGACCTTGCAACACTCACCACTGCAGACCTCACAACCCTCACAACTGCAGACCTCACAACACTCACCACTGCAGACCTCACAACCCTCACAACTGCAGACCTCACAACACTCACCACTGCAGACCTTGCAACACTCACCACTGCAGACCTCACAACCCTCACCACTTCAGACGTCACAACACTCCCCATTGCAGACCTCACAACCCTCAACTCTGTAGACCTCACAACACTCACCTCTGCAGACCTCACAACACTCACCACTGCAGACTTCACAGTACTCACCACTGTGTACCCTGTATTGCCCATCACTGCAGATGTTACAACACTCACCACAGTAGACCTCACAACACTCACCACAGTAGACCTCACAACACTCACCACTGCAGACCTCACAACACTCACAACTGCAGACCTCACAAACCTCACCACAGCAGACCTCACAACACTTGCCACTGCAGACTTCACAACTCTCACAACTGAGGACCCTACCATGCTCATCACTAGAGATGTTACAACACTCACCAAAGCAGACCTTACAACCCTCACTACTGCAGATGTCACAACACTCACCACTGCAGGTCTCACCACAGTCACCACTGCAGGCGTCACAACACACACCACTTCAGACCTCACAACACACACCACTTCAGACCTCACAACACTCACCACAGCTGACCTAACAACACTCATCACTTCAGACCTTATAACTCTCACCTCTGCAGACCTCACAACAATCAACTCTGCAGACCTCACAACACTCACCACTGCAGGTCTCACCACAGTCACCAATGCAGCCTTCACAGTAATCACCACTGTGTACCCTATATTGATCATCACTGCAGTTGTTACAACACTCACCACAGTAGACCTTACAACACTCACCACTGCAGACCTCACAACACTCACCTCTGTAGACCTCACAACATTCACAACTGCAAAACTCACAAAACTCACCACAGCAGACCTTACAACACTCGCCACTGCAGACCTCACAACACTCACCACTGCAGAACTTGCAACACTCACCACTGCAGACCTCACAACCCTCACCACTTCAGACCTCACAACAGTCAGCATCTCAGACCTCACAACACTCACCTCTGCAGACCTCTCAACACTCAACTCTGCAGACCTCACAACACTTACCTCTGCAGACCTCTCAACATTCATCTCTGCAGACCTCACAACACTTACCTCTGCAGACCTCTCAACATTCATCTCTGCAGACCTCACAACACTTACCTCTGCAGACCTCTCAACACTCACCATTGCAGACCTCACAACACTTACCTCTGCAGACTTCACAACACTCACCACTGCAGACCTCACAAAACTTACCTCTGCAGACTTCACAACACTCACCACTGCAGACCTCACAACACTTACCTCTGCAGACCTCTCAACACTCACCATTGCAGACCTCTCAACACTCACCTCTGCAGACCTCACAACACTTACCTCTGCAGACCTCTCAAAACTCACCTCTGCAGACCTCACAACACTTGCCACTGCAGACTTCACAACACTCACCACTGAGGACCCTACAATGTTCATCACTACAGATGTTACAACACTCACCAAAGCAGACCTTACAACCCTCACTACTGCAGACCTCACAACACTCACCACTGCAGACCTCACAACACTCACCACTGCAGGCGTCACAACAATCATCACTTCAGACCTCACAACACTCACCACATCTGACCTCACAACACTCACCACTGCAGACCTCACAACACTCACAACTGCAGACCTCACAAACCTCACCACAGCAGACCTTGCAACACTCACCACTGCAGACCTCACAACCCTCACAACTGCAGACCTCACAACACTCACCACTGCAGACCTCACAACACTCACCACTGCAGACCTCACAACACTCACCACTGCAGACCTCACAACACTCACCACTGCAGACCTCACAACCCTCACCACTTCAGACCTCACAACAATCACCATTGCAGACCTCACAACCCTCAACTCTGCAGACCTCACAACACTCACCTCTGCAGACCTCACAACACTCACAACTGCAGACCTCACAAACCTCACCACAGCAGACCTTGCAACACTCACCACTGCAGACCTCACAACCCTCACAACTGCAGACCTCACAACACTCACCACTGCAGACCTCACAACCTCACAACTGCAGACCTCACAACACTCACCACTGCAGACCTTGCAACACTCACCACAGCAGACCTCACAACCCTCACCACTTCAGACCTCACAACACTCCCTATTGCAGACCTCACAACCCTCAACTCTGCAGACCTCACAACACTCACCTCTGCAGACCTCACAACACTCACCACTGCAGACTTCACAAACCTCACCACTGTGTACCTTGTATTGCCCATCACTGCAGATGTTACAACACTCACCACAGTAGACCTTACAACCCTCACCACTGCAGACCTCACAACACTCACCACTGCAGACCTCACAACACTCACTACTGCAGACCTCACAAACCTCACCACAGCAGACCTTGCAACACTCACCACTGCAGACCTCACAACCCTCACAACTGCAGACCTCACAACACTCACCACTGCAGACCTCACAACACTCACCACTGGAGACCTCACAACCCTCACCACTGCAGACCTCTCAACACTTGCCACTGCAGACCTTAGAACACTCACCACTTCAGACGTCACAACCCTCTCCTCTGCAGATCTCACAACACTCACCACAGCAGACCTCACAGCTCTCACCTCTGCAGACCTCAGAACTCTCAGGCCTGCAGAGCTCACAACATTCACCACTGCAGACCTCACAAAACTCACCACAGCAGACCTCACAACACTCCTCACTGCAGACCTCACAACATTCATCACTGTAGACCACACAACACTCACCACTGCAGGTCTCACCACAGTCACCACTGCAAGCGTCATAGCACTCACTAAAGCAGACCTTACAACCCTCACCACTGCAGACCTCACAACACTCACCACTGCAGACCTCACAACACTCACCACTGCAGACCTCACAACACTCACCACTGCAGATCTCACAACACTCACAACTGCAGACCTTACAACATTCACCACAGCAGACCTCACAACACTCACCACTGCAGATCTCACAACACTCACAACTGCAGACCTTACAACATTCACCACAGCAGACCTCACAACACTCACCACTGCAGACCTCAGAACTCTCAGCCCTGCAGAGCTCAGAACATTCACCACTGCAGACCTCACCAAACTCACCACAGCAGACCTTACAACACTCATCACTGCAGACCTCACAACACTCACCACTGCAGACCTCACAACACTCACCACTGCAGACCTCACAACACTCACCACTGCAGACCTCACAACACTCACCACTGCAGACCTCACAACACTCACCACTGCAGACCTCACAACACTCACCACAGCAGACCTCACAACACTCACCACTGCAGACCTCACAACACTCAATACTGCAGACCTCACAACACTTACCACTGCAGACCTCACAACACTTTACACTGCAGACCATCAACACTCACCCATCTGCTGAATACACAACATTTCACCTCTGCAGAATACCGTCACAGACCTCAACTCTCACCTCTGCAGACTTAAAATACATACCACATCACTACACATCACTGCAGATTGCTACAGACAGTCCACACTGCAGACTCACAACCACTTAAAGACCTCACAACACTCACCACTGCAGGCTTAACATCACTCACCACTTCAGACCTCACTACACTCACTACTGCAGACCTCAGAACCCACACCACTGCAGACCTCACAACACTCACCACAGCAGACCATAAAACACTCACCACTGTAGACCTCACAACCCTCACCACTGTAGACCTCACAACACTCACCACTGCAGGTCTCACCACACTCACCACTGCAAGCGTCCTATCACTCATTAAGCAGACCTCACAACACTCACCACTGCAGACCTCATGTAGCTGAGGTATTATTACTTTGTTTATTATTTAATTTTCCCAGTTTTATTTGTTTTGCTGCTATAATTTAGGAATAGGAAGTGAACTTCACAAAACTTTATTTTGGATTTTTAATTGATGTTCTAATGTGTTCGAAACTACTAATAGTTGAATGGCCAGATTTTTGTTCTCATGGTTTTGGTTCCTCCCATATGTTTTTAGCTGGGAACCTTAATTAATGTACCACCCAAAGTAAGCGCATGCGGTGGTTTTTTGCCCGGTGTGTTGTGTCAGAAGCATTGTGGGATGCTTTAACGGGTAAGACGTACTAAAATAGCTCTTTTCTTCTGATAATAGTGCCTGTGTTTAGTACACACCTATAAATAACAGCCATGAATTTTGACGCCAAGACTTACAATACCAATAGACATACAGCTCTTTGCAGACACATAGTGTGGTTTAAACACGATGTAGTGATTATTTGTAATCCGCTGCAATTTGTGAATGGAACTTAATGTTTAAGCTCGGGTTGCCACTGTTTTTGGCTTTTAATAGGTGAGTTGTGGGAGAGAGTGTTTCGAGCCGCGATGTGCTTACTCACTAGTCCCCGCGATTTGCTACTTTTGTGCACGTATGTCCAGTCTTGTGTGTTTGTCAAATGAGTTTAAATGTAATATTTTGAGATGTGTTGGATTTTTGATGTTTAGTTAAATTGCTATACGGTCACAATGCATTTTGAGTCGTCGTTTTTTTTTGTGCTCCATGTCGCCCAGCGCCACCTGGTGCCCTTGCTGTGTACAAGCGCTTTGGCAAAAACCAAGTTAAAGTGTTAAGAGTACTGTAGCGATATCTGCAGTACTTTAAGCATTGGGAGGAACGTATTTCATCTTTGATTGTTCTTACATTTGATTTTTATACACCTCAATATTGTTTTAATGGTATTGTATAATGTTATTACACATGCTTTTGTGAATACGTCGAATCATTGTGGATGCTTTACGGGGAGTGGGAGAGAGCTGTTTCGGCTGCATGTGCTTACTACTGTCCCCATGCTACTTTTGTGCAGAATAAACTTTCAGACCTCCAGTTCCCGTGCACGTGCTTGGTTTCAACCATCTCAAGTCTGCTACACTCACAACACTCACCACTGTAGACCTTATAACACTCACCTCTGCAGACCTCAGAACTGTCAGCCCTGCAGACCTCACAACACTCACCTCTGTAGACCTCACAACACTCACCACTGCAGAACTCACAAAACTCACCACAGCACACCTTACAACACTCACCACTGCAAGCACCCACTGCACATTGCAGACCTTGCAACCCCTCATACTTCTTGCCGACTCTCTACAAAACAAAACACTCATCAACTCGCCTCTGCAGACCTCGTCAAAAAACCAAACACTCAAAAAACAAAAAGAACAAAACAAGCAACTCACCACTGCCAGAAACCTCTCACAAACACGTTGCCACGGACTGCAAAGAACTTCACAGTCACTCCCACACTGTGTACCCCTATAATTGTGCACAATCACTGCCGATGTTACACAAAATACAACACTCAGGAAACTGAGGGGTGAAACTAGATACTCAAAACAGACAGTAGACCTTACAACACTACACAAAAAAAAAAAAAAAAGAAAAAACAACGAAAAAAACACAAACACTAAACAAAAAACCACGGCACTGCAACAGCACGAGGAAGGCAGTTAGGAGGCAGTGGCAGGTCTCACCACAGTAAAGACTTTGCACTCGTCATAACACTAACAACTCAAAGGCAGACCTTACAAAAAGCCTACCACTGCATGAAGTGGACTTACTTCAAAACAAAACACTTACACCACTGCAGGAGGCACCTCACAACACTCACCACTCAGAAACCTCACTCCACAACACTCACCTAAGACACTGCTGCAAAAGACCTCAAAAAAAAACACTTCACAAAAACGAATAGATGAAATACCTTTTGGTAATAGTTCAGACTGCACGACCTCACAGGCTCTCAAACACAAAAAAACTCTGCAGACCCTCGCACAACACTGAAACCTCACTGCAGGAGGAGCTCACAACATGA
>JAMWET010006293.1:0-17563 GCA_024036415.1 Prochilodus magdalenae
TAGGGAACGCTCTGGTGCCGCCTATGGTCACTTCAGCCTGATGTACGTGGCGGTTGATTGTCATGGGGCATGGAACGTACGATAAACACTATATCATAATCACACATGCTAGTTACTAAGCAAAGACGTACCATGAAGACATGCCAAACTACTACGATCGATGCCCTATTGACACATTCACGGGATAAACACTGGGCATGCAAGACTTCAGCCTCTCAGGAGTTGACACCGACATGTCCATTATAGTCACTTATATACAGTTCTTCTCTCATATTAGGAGACCTCCGGCTGCTGAGTTTGGATTTTAGCTTCTTGATCTAAGGCAGAAACTGTAAATGAGCCGGACACTTCCACTTGCTAATTCCTTAGACTAGGAAACCGTGCAGAATTCTAGTAATGTGAAGGTTCAAGGACTTCCCATTCCTGAATTAACTTAGGACTGCCCATACCGTAGTTCGTTCAAGTCTCAACACCATAGCTCAATCCGCAAGCCATTGCAGGCAATATTTCAGTTCACACACTATACTCACTAGGACTCTTTCACTCAGATATTTCCCAGCGGGCGAAACAGCCGCGCCTTGTGGGGCAATGACGCCAAGGAAAAGTTATAAATCGTTTTAAATCACCTTGGCTCATCACTTCGTGCGGCAGTGCGCCACGTGCCTTTGCCCTATACTACTCTGAATAACATAAGAGAAAACAACATCCGCTGGATATGCGTACACTGATCCCAGCATGGCGACTTCAAATTCTTACCTAAAATGTCCTTTGTTGGAGTCTCAACAGAACGCTCAAGAAAGGTTCTTTGATGGCAACACAGGATGGCACTTAACACCGACGATCAACCACGAGCTTGGAGAGTCGGATATCGAGTAGGACACTTCTCAATACACATTTCCAGGTCATCCACGCCCGCACGAAAAAGGCTCAGTTAGGTAGGCTAGATCGCATCTCTTGCTTCGGTTGTCTCAGGATATGCCATACACTGCCAGATTCTTACACGCACATGTTCAGCTCCTGACAGATCAAAAGGAGTTGCTTTTTTCATCGTCATCTATGCTCATTGTCAGCCTACACAACGTTAACTCGAGTCCAGTGTTGCCCAGTTGTAGAACATGCCTCTAGATTCGCGTCCTCTTTTGAGCAGCCCGTACGCTAGTGAGTGGTTTACCTGTCTCTTTTATACTCTGGAATGGAATTTAGCATGGTGAAGTCACTACTTATAGTATGCTGTGTTTCATATCGCATTTCACTTTATTCATGTAGGTATGATAGTACTGTGCTTCCTAAGAAAAGCCTCATATACGTGTTCCTGTTTTGACAAAATTATACTTCGGCTTATGCTTAATCACTCTAGCCGTGCGGCACACCACCTGAAAATCTGACTTCCTATCAGTCCGATCCATAAGAATCGTTTCAGCATTCAATGGCCTCTCACTCACACGAGCTGAATACAATGCACATTTCCATCAGGCGATCGTCTCGTCTCTGGCACTCCAGAACCAGATATAATTCAACACCTGAAACGATAGCAAAGAATTCCCACGCAATGCATTCGAACGCTATAATAGGGGTCCAAGTTCCAGACTCCGGGCAAACTGGGCTGGTACGGCGGGGCAGACTTGGGGGGGGGGGGACGGGCCACATGCGCACACTGGCAGGGGGCTGTTGCAGACTGCACACTGGCGAATTTCGAAGGCCTCAATTATCCCAGACAAGTCACTACTGCAGGCCGGCTTGTCCTCCATGGTATTCACTGTGGAAAACTTCCTAGCTCTTCGCCTGCAACAGGTCTGCGGCTCTCAGATACGGCAACCGATCCCTGGATGGAAGTTAAATGCTTACCAAGAATGATCATCGACCTACATCTTACAACAGCATGCACCACTGACTAACAAAATATACTAGCAAAATCCAAAACACAAACAACCAAACAATAGACTCTATTTCCTAAAATTATTCATACATTAAAGTTGCTTTAGACTGATCTACTAACTTATAGTAGATGGACCAATTAGTGGTTGTGTCCCCAGTAGGGGGTGTGTGAACTGCACTATCGAGGCGACTGCAGCATATTTTTAAAGCAGATTATGTTAGGAAAATTATTGAAAACTTCTATTTTAGTCTGTAACAATAGTTATAATTCCTAGTAGCCAGAGCGCAGACGTGGATGGAGAGCTAGAGTCGTCTGGAGCTTGGGCAGTGGCGTGGGGCTTGTGCACATGGGCTGCAGGGGGGTTGACCGCAAGATGAGCTTCACGTCCGCAAGTACACAAGATGAATAAACGCACGTAATCACACATGGGCATATGTTTAGTAACTGGATGGAGATGAGCGGAGAGTGAGTTGGATCACGGAAGCCCAGTCCAGCTGTCTGCAGACCACATGAGGCCACTGATGACCGCCTCTCATGGAGTCGTCGGCGTACTCTTCTCCAAGACTGTCCTGAAGTACACCTCCACCTCCCGCGCTCACAAACTCCAGTCCCTCACAGACAAGGTAAACGTCGGCCTCGCCCCTATGTAACAACAGAGAGGAAATCTAGGAGGAAAAATGATCAGCATATTCTTGGCAACTGAAATGACCGATTCAATGCAGACTCTTAGCATGTCTGTTTTTTTGACATTTACGATGGGGGGGAGAAGCCACAGTTCTATCAGAAAGGCTACACCATTAGCAGAATATAGTTTCCAACGTCCTGTTTATAGAGTCGCATGCGAACTTCGACTCCATGGATAGCATAACTGGGAGGGTCAGTTGTGACAGGTGTATTGTACGTTCCCGCTGACAATCAGACCTATCAGCCAGATCCGGACCACTCCCCGTCCCCAAAACCAGATCTGGACCATCGCTACCTACAGTCCACAAGCAACTCTCCCACAGCTTGCAAGACTGGACCAAAGAGGACACTGGGCACGCTCTCATGATCCCAGCCGATTTACATCACACAACTGTGCCCCACTCAAACTGAGGAAGTGACTCGGAGCTCCAACATCGACGCAGAACAGGATGTCAGAGGCCGTTCATCAACTTGCGAGGCTCACTGTGATAACGCATGAGCTACATCATGTTTATAAGCAAGAACACAAGGACAGGAAGGAGAGTTAGAGAATCAATAGTAATGTTTTAGCGACGCTGTATTGGACCGGTCTTTGGTTTTATCAATATATTTTAAAATGTGACGGAATTATCTGTGTAGAGTTTTGCTGCCTGCACTCATCACCGGATGTAGGCCATCAGGTATTATAGATGACTTGGCCAACATTATCAGTATTTATGGACAAATGCATATAAGGAGATTGTTGACATATTCTATTAGTATACAGGTTAGGACCTGTTTTTATGAATGAAGGACGCCGCCGAAGGCATAGGAATGGACTAGTGGAGGGACCATTTCCCCTTCCTAGTAGCACATAGGGCCTAGCGCGCTCACCGGTGTTCGGAACGATGGCGCAGTTAGCGTAGGTCGATTTTATGGGGAATGACGCGTTAACGTGAATATGTGAGCGTTGTCCTATATATTATACGAGGCGGACATGCGGCATTAAGGTCAGTTTGTTTGGCGTGGTGGACACATGCAGCGTGAGCTTCGCAGCCCGTTGTGGATGAGAGACTGTAAGTACGCGTATTGAGCGATTGTGTGCGTGTTCCTTTATTACAAGACGATAAATACCACAGACTCAGAGTAGTCCTCGGAAGCCGTCAAGGTGTGGGGGGGAACGTTGGAACCGATTACGTGTGTATCATTGGGAGTAGCACAAACCGTGCCGCGTGCTGACTGAGTTGGGAGAAATATGTAAGTACCAGTGAAGTTTTAATGTTTTTATATTACCATTGAACAGTAAAATTCAGGTGTGAGATTGTTTAATACTCATTTTAGTTTAGCTGACCTGGTAGCTGTAGCATGAATGTTTGGGATTAGTTTTAGTTGTGGTGGGAGGAAAATTGGTAGCAACTGAATGTATGAACATGCTGTGTCAGTTTAGTTTATTCTGCGCTGTGACTGTGTTCTACTAGAAAGGAACGTGTATGCCTGAAGCTGTTAGAAGACACCAGGACCAGACTGGTTACAGCCATTTGGGTATTGCATAGCTTTGTCATATCATGTCTGCACATGTCCTTGCTATCAAAGTACATGCATGTAAAGAGGTGTATGTGTGTGCGGACAGCTAGTATAGCCGGTAAAGTGACTTTAGTTATTGGCTGATCAGCATCATTATTTTGGTTGTGTTTGATTTTCTTATTTTTTTCCTATTCTTTTTTTTCCCTTTCTTTGTTTTGGTTTATTTATTCGGTTGAGATCCTACGCTATGTCTAGTGGGAGATTTTTAAATTCTATTTCTCAATAAAGTGTTCTTAGTCTTGCTGCTACCTCCGTGCTGTCGCCCTTTATTCAGTTGAAGCCCTTTGGTGGGGAACCAGAAGTTCTTAGTAATCGTGGTGCCACCTAATATTATTACTATTGTTACGGCGTGCACCCGTTACAAATACAATATTTGTGAAATATTTATCTGTGCAAATACACATGTGAATCTGTATAGTTTAGATTGTATTTTACTTACTACATTTTATTTTTACCTTACAATAGAGATTTAATTTTTTTGTAAGTTCTTGTATTTTGTACAACTTTGCAAAATTCCCCATGAGGAATAATAATCATTGGTTATATAATGGTGAACAGCAGCTGCAAAATTCACTACAATTTCAATAACATTTAAACACTACTTAAAATATATATAAACATTATTTACCAGCACACACCACGCCCACATCACTGTCATGGGAGCAGTTGTGTTTGAGTGAAGGTGATGTTGGACAGAAGTAAATCTGAGATTCGTTTCCTCTACACTGAAGCTCCTCTGACCACACCTGACCCTCCCCTCTGCCAAAAGCAGCTCCTCCCAGGCACAGCTACCTCCCAGCACCTCCACAGAGCTCTAGAAGAAAGCCCATGTGTAGCCCAGCTCTCGGCACACAACCTCTGCATCCTGCTGGTCAAAGTCGGCATCACACACTGTCCCCCAGGTATCTCCATGAACCACCTCCACTTTCCCAGAGCACAGATGAGGACCACCAGTCAGCCTGGACTTCCTGTGATCTGTGTGTATTTGAATGTCAGTGAGTCTGTGTACAGCGTACAGGACATCACAGATTCACTGATGTGAGACACTCAGTAGATAGTAGTAGAGTTTGTAGTGTAGTTTATTAAAGTGGATTATTTATAAGGTTTTTACCTCAAACACTTTTAAATATTCCTCAGTGTTTCTATATCAGTGAAGATCAGAGTGTTTAGATGGGATATTAATTTTCATCATTCATGTTTTTCCAGGCACGTTCTAGATTGAGCTCTAGGAGGAACAGAGCTGGAAGCTGAGTTTACTGGAGCTTGATTAAAGCTGTCAGATGGAATCAGCTCTATATGTGTCCTGATACTAGAACTAATAGAATAACCTGACTGTAAAGACGAGATGATATTAACCTGAATCTCTTCCACAACATTCCTCAGTCTGTATGTGGAGGAACATCACAGAGAAGGTAAACAGTTCTGCTGGTTTATCATCCTGTCTTTTTCCCTACATGATAATCAGGGCTGAAGTCGACCGGTACTCACCGCTATGCAGTACCGGCACTTCTACATTCAACTCTTTTTACTGTGTCCACTTCTACAACCGGTTCTGTATCCGGTTCAGTTCCCTCTCATATTCACACTCCCTTTCACAAACAGGACCATCAGGAACAGCGTCTGATTCTGTTGAACACTGTTTATATTTAAAGCTCTGCATCTGTTTGGTTTTGGAGAGAGATTGATAAAGGTGATAAGAAGCTGTATGAGGAAATCAATAGTTCTGTAGCCTTGGGACATGGAACCTGCTGTTGAATGTTAACTTCAACTGCTCTCTACAATCACTCTATAAGGATTAAGAAGGAAGTTAAATATCTGGGGATTATTTCCAAATGTAATTAATTTTAAATAGGTGGCTGTAACGAGGTACCACAATTATTGGGAGAATATTTGTATATATTTTATAACAAAGTGATAAAAGCCACACCTATCTCTCTGAGACGAGCGGTTAAAGAAGACCCTCATACTCCAGTATCACACCTGGACTGAGTCAGCTCTCCACTGAAGGACCTGATCTTTATGATATTAGATGTACGAACAGAGTAATTAGAAATGTCTTACTGAAAGTCTGCTGCTGTAATACAGTAAGATGGCCATATAGTCTCAAAGAATCTGGAGCTGAGGAGGAGGAGAAATGAAGGAGGAGATATATTTCTTTCCCACCTCCTCCTGAGTCTAAAGAGGTGAACTTTAAAATATTTAATCAGATCTATCCAACTAATGACTTTCTGAGCCTGAGGTTTAATTCTGAGACTAGTAACTGTGCTCTGTGAAAAGGAAATGTAAAACTGGGAACAGTGGAACTCAGTTCGGTCCTTCTGGGCTGATATGTGGAACTGGCTACAGTCCAGGGAGATTGAATTATCATCCCTGACAGTAAAGACCATCATATCTGGTGTTTTTGTTGAAAACTGGAACGTACTTGGATTTGTTCTGAACAAGCAGCAACGGCGGAAACTATACAGGAAGCTGAAAAGGGTTTTTGTTCACGTTCAACCAGCGTTTATAGAGGAGCGAGTTTCCACTGTATCAGCCAACAGCACAGAAACACCAGAACCACTGATCAATGATCAATAAAAAGTAAAATATTTCATAATAAGCCATAAATAAGTCTCAATTATGCCCCGTTTATTATGCCAACAAGTAGAAAAATAAGCAAGCAAATAAATAAATAAATAAATGAGCCTGATTGATTATGGAGTTCATTATAATCATCTCTTTACTGAATTAGACATGGTGTATATACAGCGACTACACAATGACTCGTTTACATCTGAATGCTGCAGACAGCCGACTAACAAAGACCCAGAAACTAGAAGTATAAAATTATTATCATATGGATATTACATTATGAGATTATTATTAATATTAATAATTATTATTATCTAATTATTAGCTCTGTAATGTTTGTCCCTTTAAATAAATGATTATATGCTGTGAACATCAGCGATATCTCCTGGGGAGAACCGAGACTGTACTGGACGTCATGTAACACGTTCTAGATCTGACTTTAATCAGGGTAGAGTTTGGGTTTAGACCAAAACACTCAGAATGTAAAAATGATTTACTGCTTTCATTTTATAAAAAATCCTAAACATTCACATATTCAGATATTAATAATTATTCATAAACATTAATATTAATATTTTAAAGTAGTAAAGGATGGTTTAAGAGCTGAGGTGAAAATCATTATTGATTATAACTGATTGTTGAAAGGTGTGATCTGTTAATGTCAGTGATAGGTGTGTGTGTTTCAGGAGTGATGTCAGCTTACCTGAGCAGGTGACTCCAACATCTTGATCATGAGAAGTACAGTACTCACCATAATCTGAGTCAAAACTACAGCTGGTCAGTGCAGACTCTGATCCACTACACCCCACTAATCCCATCAATATCGGTCCTGATCCTGGACCAAACTTAGGAATACTCTGAGCCTCTCCACAGCCCAGCTCTCTACACACCACTCCAGCATCTTTCATATCCCAGTTATAATAATCACACACTGTTCCCCACTGACCATTACGATACACCTCCACTCTCCCAGCACAGCGACTGCCCCCATCCACCAACCTCACACTGACTGTAGAATAGAGAGAGAGAGAGAGAGAGAGAGAGAGAGAGTGAAAAAAGAATGAAAAATAATAAACATGTTACATCAATTCATCAGCAAAAGAGGTGAAAGGTTCTGATACTTTTGTTTCTCTAAAAACATTCCATTAGATGGTAGATATATTTTTTATATGAGAATAAATAAATTATTCATAAAGTTATCAGTGAGTATAACGTATAACTTGCCAGCTGTGGAGAGAGTGATTGTGGAGGACAGAAGAATGAGAACCACACAGCTGTCCATCTCCCTCTGACCTGCACACAGTCCGTTCAACTCAGCAGCAGAACAAACTTCACCTCCTCTACCCCAGAGAGACTGAATGATACTGAGAGAGAGAGAGAGAGAAGCTCCCCACAGCCGCCAATCACACTCACTATTACCCTATTAGAAAGAGAAGAGGAAATCAATTTCAGTGACAAATCAGAGGAGGCATTTTCTCTCCCTCCATATATATCAAAAGAGCGTCAGCGCTGATGAACAGAACTCCACCTCCGTCTCTAGAGGAGTGTGTGTGAGGAGAGACGCTTACAGCAGCATACAGGAGAACGACTTCAAAGAGAGGAGGCGCTCCAGTGTAATACAGCACTAGTGCTGCACCTGCAGAGAGCTGATTCCAACACTGATAACCATCTCACACACACACACACTCTCTCTCTCTCTGCTGTGAGTTATAATACAGACATACAGAAATAATAATGAAGAGAAATAAAGTCAGACTAAAATCCAGTAAGTAAATGATCTGAACTGTCAGCGTAGAAGAGAATCAGTGACTGAAGGGTTTTCACTCCACACCTTCTCATACAGAACACAATGTAAGAAAATCAGTACTAAAAATAAAAACAGAGAATAAACTATAATTTAAATAGAAGAGAATATTTTACCATCATCATTTATTTTCATACTTTCACTCAGATAATGTTAAATAAGCTCTTAAAGAGGCACTGTGTGCTGTTCTCACTGCAGTGATTATTTTATACACCAGAGGGCAGCAGAGCGCTACAATCCACTAATGTCTATTTTCCGGTATCCTGTAGTCAGAGAGAGGGGCAATGTGGGATCTGGGGTTCCTATCCCTTATCCATCAGAGCAGTCTCCAGTCCTTTACATCTCACAGCTTGCAGTCTGTAAAAGGCCACCTCTCATTCACGCATGGAAACACACCTGAGCATATTAGCCATGCTGAAAACTACACCACACTGACCTGAAAGGTGAAGGGGGGGGGGAATATCTTGAGATGCAGTGGTGGCTGCTGGTCTTTAGCAGAGGGGAAGCTCGTTGTCGGCTTACATAATAATATTTGTCAGTTTATTTATACATGAATTCTGCCCTCCGTTCCTTTTCAAGAAAATGGCCTGTGATCCTATCATACCAAGTAGACGTCTTTTCCAGGGACTTGACCGTTTTTTTCAAGTGTCGCTCACTCAATGGCCAAGCCAGCAGAGCTAGGCTGCTTATACGGTCCATTGTGTTGCAGTTGTAAGCCTTTTTAAACAGGAGAAGCTCCTTTCTACACCCACAGATGTAGCTCCAGTTGTTGCCACTAACGATAACAGTTTGTACAGCTGAGACATTGCACTGTCCAACTCCATGTCTTTTGGAAAAACCAAGAAATCACACAGCTTTCCCCTGTTACCCTGTAAGTCCTGATCTGAATTTGAATTGGACTTGAAGTTCAGACCTCAGTCTCCCTTAATCAAAGTGTTGGCCATAACTTTTCAGGACACTCTGGAAACGCTCCTCTCATGTTATCAAACTTCCCTGGATTGGCTATTTATAAGAACCGCAAATTTTCCAAATTTGAAAAACACAGAGGAATCTGCTTCATGAGATAATTCATGTACAGATTTCTGTAGCACTCCTGGGGATCCTGGAATTGAGAGAGACCGTGCTTTCTCATGGACTCATCTCGTGGATCTTGTGGGTCTGATGTGAGACCTGCTGCTTTGGCATATACAGCTTGGAAAGCCCCCTCTGAACTGTTTTGAACAAAAGCAAGAAGAGACTCAATTCTTTTCTTGCAGTAGAGAACATCCATGGCCCTCTGCTGGACGATATCAAAGAGCACATCAGTCTCTGAGAAAATGTGTACAACATGAACACAAATTCTAAATCATAGAATAGATAGAGGCCATTGTAGCTGTTTGCCACAGTGCTCACTATCAGTGATGTAAAATTCCACCAAGTAGGAGAGTTTCTGGGTATCCTTAAACAGCCTGAGGACTCAAGAAAAGATGTCCTCTTTGTGGTTTTGGAGAAAAATGTGGCAAACCCTGAGAGTGATGCAAAAAAAAATTCTGCACTCTAAGCATTTAGCCCCCTGTGACCGCACCAGAAGTCTATGTGCATAGCAACGCACAAACATTGCACTGGGGCAATTGCCTTCACTTTGGCCTGCAGACCATTGAGGGCTGAAGCCATGACAGCAGCCCCATCGTATGTCTGTGCCACAAGTTAATCCCTAAAATTGTTGTGCATGTTTTCATTTAATACTTCAAAAACAGACTGAGGCTATCGCCCCTCTGAAAACAAAACAAAAATAATAAAGCACTCCTAAATTTTACCTGCACTATCAACATAGCGGACAATGACTGAAAGTTGGGCACGGCAAGCAGTATCAGTTGTTTCATCCACCTGCCATCCAAAAAAGGGAGCAGCCTAAATTTCAACTGATCATCAGAAGTGGCTGCAAGAGCAGAGATCAAGTCATTGTGGATAGAATGAGAGATAGACCAGAAAACACAGCTGATGACTGGGATTGTGTGGCCAGTCCTATTTAGATGAAGTTTCTGAAAACTCCCTGTAATTCCCCTTGTTGGCTGATTCACTACTCTCATCATGCCCCATAAATGATAGTACATTTTCTGTGTCACAGCACTTCCAGTCAGCCAGCTAACTTTGTCATATGAGGAGAGCTGAAAGGACCTGTTACTTTTTGTATGAAATGTTGAAATGATGTTAAACTGAAACAAGGAAATATTATAAATGTGTTTTATTTACACACTGAACAATGGAAATGGTCAAGTAATTTCACCAAGCAAATACCAGGAAATGGGTTACAGTTTCTCTTTCGACTTCACTCGCAAAATCCGCAATGGGACTGAAGCTCCCAGTGATTAAATGACGGTGTAGATTTCAAAATAGCTGTCAATCAAAACGGGATTCAGCCTTTCAACTGATCCTCCAATCATCTTGCAGAAGCTCAACATCCAGACCTGCCCACAGCTCAGGCTATAAGAAGATTGCCAACACTCTGAAACTGAGCTGCAGCACAGTGACCAAGACCATACAGCGGTTTAACAGGACAGGTTCCACTCAGAACAGGCCTCGCCACTGTCGACCAAAGAAGCTGAGTGCACTTGCTCAGCATCATATCCAGAGATTGTCTTTCGATAATAGACGTAGCAGTGCTGCCAGCATTGCTGCAGAGTTAAAAAAAAGAAAAGAAAAGCTGACTAAGGACATGGACTACTAGACACCTGTTCTGGGCTCTGATGGGACCAAGATAAACTTATTTGGTTCAGATGGTGTCAAGCGTGTGTGGTGGCAACCAGGTGAGGAGTACAAAGAGTGTGTCTTGCCTACAGTCAAGCATGGTGGTGGGAGTGTCATGGTTTGGGGCTGCATGAGTGCTGCTGGCTGTGGGGAGCTACAGGTCATTCAGGAACCATGAATGCCAACATGTACTGTGACATACTGAAGCAGAGCATGATCCCCTCCCTTCAGAAACTGGGCCGCAGGACAATATTCCAACATCATAACGACCCCAAACACACACCTGCAAGACGACCACTGGCTTGCTAAAGAAACTCAGGGTAAAGGTGGTGGACTGGCCAAGCATGTCACCAGACCTAAACCCTACTGAGCATCTGTGGGGCATCCTCAAATTGAAAGTGGAGGAGTGCAAGGTCTCTAACATCCACCAGCTCAGTTATGTTGTCATGGAGGAGCGGAAGATGATTCCAGTGGCAACCTGTGAAGTTCTGGACAATAATGTTGGCCACACAAAATATTGACACTTGGAGCACAATTTGGCCATTTTCACTTAGAGGTGTACTCACTTCTGTTGCCAGCCTTTTAGAGATTATTGGCTGTGTGTTGAGTTATTTTGAGGGCACAGTAAATTTACACTGTTATACAAGCTGTACACTGACTACCTTACATTGTATCAAAGTGGCATATCTTCAGTGTTGTCCCATGAAAAATATATATATATATATTTACTAAAATGTGAGATACTGTAGGTCTCTCCACCAGCTCAGTGTTTTATAATAGGCAAACTGACAAACCCAGTGTATTTCAGACATTTAGCCTGTAACGCCTATACTACAACTAGTGTTACTGAGAAATACAGTTTTAATCTGGAACTTTATTAATATAATCCTAATCAGGACACATGGTTCTCAGGAAAAGTAGCTGAGTGGCGTGTAGCACTGATGCCAGCAGCAGAGCCCGTTTCAGTCTGAACAGAAGAAACATCAGCTACAGCAGCACTGAGCTCCTACAGTTCAGTGCCCTGATGGAGGGTGGGGTTGATTGACTGGGACATCATTCTGTGGTTCACAGTGCTGAAGATATTACCACCACCTCTACAGAGACACTGCAGTAAGTTGTACTGCTGTTTTAAACCACTGGGGGCAGCACACAGCTATGAGTAGCCTTCTCCAGCCTGGGCACAAAGCTAATTTCCTTCAATAAGAATCTGCAGGTTTTAACTTCATCATCATGGTGTTCAGTTTAAAAATAATTCTCTACACTAATAATTCTTTCTACATCAAACTGGTTCAGTCTGTTTCATCACTTAGTAAAGTTGGGGTTACTGAGAAAATGTCAGACTGACAGCATGATGGTCTATGACAAATAAGTTAATGACAAATAAGTTTTGTATATATTTCATCTTTGTGGTATTTTCTCTAATTTCCTCTTTTATTAATAAAAATCACAGCACTAGCCAGTCTTTATTCAAAAAAACAGTTTATAATAAAAAATGTCACATAATAAAAATAAAGCTATAAACATTAATCCAAAATCTCAGAAAATCTCGTCTTTATACTCTGATCAAAGTAAGGATGATGGTTTGGATGGAATAACTTGATAGGTCAGTAAATGCAGGTAAAAGCTGGTAAAGCTCAAAGAAAGTGTTAAACATTTCATCTGTAACTGTAAGTTGTTTACATAAACATTTAGATTTGTGATCTATAATAAAGTCATTTCCTGCGTTTGAAGAGGTTCGTCTGTAATTTCCTGAGGAAAGACACTGGCTGTGGTCTCTCAGTAACATGATTCATCTCTGTCTGAGGCTTCTCCTCCTTCACGTCATCATAGTCTGTAAAATAAGAACATTAATCTCAAATAACACGTCTTTATTTTATAGCACACTGTATGTCCAACCCAGTACATACAGCACTATGTAGGATCTGTTCAGTACTGCAGACTGAAACTCAGATCAAGCTGTTCATTAAAGTCAACCTGAAATCAAAAGGACCTTTATACCTTCTTAGTTCATGTGTCTGATCATATTCAGCTCAGTTCATCACATCACATCACTTATAAAGCTGAATTCTTCTTTACCTGTAATCTTCTATCAGAATGTAACACTGTTTATTTATCATACGCCATAAATAATGTAAACATGTTTCAGCAGAATTCCTGTACACAGATTTAAATCTCTCTCCCTCCACCTTCTCATTCATGTACATCTGAATGTAGGCATCATACACAGCAATATCAGCCACTCACCTTTAACCCCTCCTACATCCTGGTTCATCAGTGATGACATCATCATAGCTCTCTGGTGTGTCCACTACACAAACATAGTGAAGATCAGTTTAAACAGTATGATGTGTTTACTGAGTTGAAGCTTCAGTGTAAATGATTTATCTACATTCAGTAAAAACTTACTCAGCATAATGTTGGAGTTTGGTCCAGTAACAGCATCATCATAGTTATATGTCATGTCTTCTGTCAGAATGTAGATCAAAATATCATTAAATCAGCATCAGTATCATCAGTGACTGTGTTCATGTTGGAGATTACAGTAGTGTTACATCACTAGTCATACCTTGTTACAACAGCTGAGCTCTGATCAGCAGTGATGACATCATCATAACCCTCTGCTACGTCCTCTACACCAAAACACAGAGAAATATAAAGAATATTAAATCATATTTTATACAGTTATATTTATCAGGTGTTTCAGACACAGTCAGTAATGTGAGACTGTTTACTTGTTTACAGTAATTTAATAAAAATAAGAGTTGGAGTTATGATGAGAATATGCTGTGGGCACTAAAACCCCCTCCTGCACGTATGTGTAGATGACCGCTGTAACAGAATGATTCAAAAAGTCATTGTACATATAGACTATCAGATATATTCTATTTTCATAACATTAGTGATGATTTTAATCTCTACTTAATCTAAAACTAAAAAACCCCCAAACACACAAACACACCTGCTACACCATCAGAGATCTGTCTTCCAGCAGTGATGACATCATCATAGCTCTCTGCTGCTGGGTCCTCTTTTTGCTGGATTCACCTGAATCAAATAAAAGCAGACTGACTTTACAAACAGTGCAGTCATATTTTACACTGTGGTTTAATGTAAAGATAAAATCAGGTGATTCATTAATAAAGGACCCCCACTTATCAGACCACTGGTGGTGACATCATCATAGTATTCTGTCTTTACTCCAGTCAGAGACTTTTCTGCACAAACAGGAGAGCAAAATGAATCACTTTAATTAAATATAGAGAAATAAAAATCCTGATTCATCAGAGACACTTTCAGATGTCAGTGTGTAACTCCATTAAGATCATGCAGGGAATCATTTCTGAACTAGAGATCAATCAAACCTCTAATCAGAGAGACACACTAGACTCACTGTTAAAGAGAAGTTTTCACTCTGAAACAATAAAGAGCTGTAAGTGATACTAGAGAACATGAAGAACTAAAATGGAACTGAATTAAAGTAAATCACTTTCCTCATAAATACTGGACACTGGGGTGGAAGTAAAACTCCACTGAACACACATATACATGCAGCACATTTGATTATGATTCATTTAAAATCTGATCTTTTAGTTTTAGAACTGTGTTGTGCTGCTGCAGACAAATGGCGGTGGTCACATGTAATTCAGTATACATATGACTGATTAAAAATATGACTGAACACATGTAATCAGTTACTCCACAGATTCAGTGCTGTGTGTTTCAGATATTACAATTACTCTCAAAACATTAGAGATTTAATATTTATATATATAATATTTAATATATAATAAACATGTTCATAATGAAGACTCTCATTTCTAAATGGTGAGTGTAATATTTCTCAGTGTAGTGGAGTTTAACACACATGGTCCTCTTACCTGAGAGAAGCTCCTCATCCACATCCTCATATCCTGAATGCTGTGCTTCAGAGAGGACACTTCCTGTTAGAGGAGAACAGAACATAAACACATTCAGAATACAGAACCTCCCACAATCCCCTGAGTGCTGTGGATCAGTGTGAACTGGGTTAGTTATGGGGAGTGATATCAGTGCAGACAGTAGAGGGCGCTCTTAGACACAACACAGACGCAGACAAGTCCCCTCCACCTATCCCCTACCAACCCTTACCCTTACACACTTACACTACCACACACACATTTATTATTATCCCTCACTCTCTCTCAAAATTCAGTCTCTCTCTCCCTCTCTCTCTCTCTCTCTCTCTCACTCTCTCTCCATCCTTTTTCTACATTTTTACACAACTATCATTTATGAAACATGTATGTAGAGATGAATTTCTGCATTTCTATATTGTGACTGTAATGTGTCTCAGTGGACACACACACATGTTCTGGTCTTTTACCTGAGAGAAGATCCTCATCCACATCCTCATATTCTTCAGAGAAGATACTTCCTGTTAGAGGAGAACAGAACAGTCATGAAACACAGAATGCAGAACCCCCACAATCCTCTGAGTGGTGTGGGTCAGTAGGATCTACAGGCAGGGAACAAGTTAAAGAAGGAGAACTGAATAAATGAGTGGAGAATGTACAGGTGCTTCCACACAGGTGTGCTGCATGATACAGTTAACCATTTAACATCCGGCCATGCTCTGTGATATGTGTACAAATGCTGATCGTCCCCAGTTCACCTTGATCTTGGCTTAAGAAGGTCAAAGTAAAAGATCTAAGTGTCTCTGAAAGAGGGTTTATTGTTGAGGCATGGAGCTTCAGTCCTAAAGTCTGCTCACTGGCTAGTGTTCCAGTAAGAACAGAGACTAAAGGGACTAAATCTGTATTTAGATCTTTGGGAAAGACATCAGTAAACAGGGCTGGACATTGTGGGGTAAAGGGCACATTCAGTGATCCTGATACTGGTGTATTACTGTGATATGGAACAAACAGAAAAGGAACTGTTATTATTTTATTTATTATTAAACTGTATTTAACGTACACAGTCATGGACACATAATACTGGACATATAATACTGGACATATAATACTGGACACATAATACTGGACATATAATACTGGACATATAATACTGGACATATGTCCTGATGATTTATTGCTTAGCTGTCAGTAAGTTTAATGGATCTAAATTAAAATCAGGTGTAGAAATATTAATATAAAAGCTGTCTGTCCACTCGGACCACTCTGTAAACTGAGAGTGCTCTAAAACCAAAGCCGAGATTAATCTCAGAGTATATGTAAAATCATTCCTGAAACATTAGAATGATTTTAAGCTCCACCAGCTGAATAATTTGGACATAATATGAAGTTTATTTCAAGATATGTCTTTAGGGAGGGGTGAGAGCCGTCATTCATATTGTTATTGACTCTCTTATTGGTCACCTGCTCATTCAATCACTCACTCCTGTCACGTGGTCACATGCTAACTTGGACACAATAACTGACCTGGTCACTCACTCATTCGGTTACTCACCCAGTCACTTAGTAACACTGACTCATTTGCTAAATCACTTTTTCATTTAGTGACCTTTTTACACAATCGCTTGGTCATTCAGTCACTCATTCATGACTCACTTATCACTTGGTCACTTATTTGGTCCAGCTTGGTCATGTGGTCTCTTGGCTACTCATTTGCTCACTCGGTCACTAACTCATCACAGGTCACACACTCATTCAGCCACTCAGTCATGCCCCACTTATTACTTGGTCACTCACTCTGTCAAATGGTCACTTAGTCATTCACTCTCTAATGGGTCACTCAGTTTTCACAATTCACTTGGTCACTTACTCACACTGTCACTCATTCCATTACTCACTCAATCATTTGGTCTTTTGGTAACACTGACTAACTTGACTAATTTACCAAATGAGTCAGTGTGAGGGAGTAAGTGACCACGAGTGTTGTCAAATGACTGAATGACCAAGTTAGCAGGTAACCAAGTCAAGTTGTAATTACTAAGTGACCAAGTGACAGGGTAAGTGACTAAATGACCACATGACCAAGTAAGTGAACAAATGATAAATGAGTGACTGAGTGATCAAGTTACTGTGTCACCCAGTCACACACTCATGACAGACTTATTACTTGTTCACTCACGTCGTCATTTGCTCACTTGGTAACACTGACTTACTTGGTCAATCACATGTTCACTCAGGTGACTCTGAGTCTGACTCACTAATCACTTAATTACACACTTGACAAAGTGACACTTTAGTCACTCAGTCATCCAAGAAGTCACTTGATCACTTCGTTCAGGTTCACTCACTTGGTAGCAACTGACTACCTGGGGGAAAAGCATAAACACTCAGCGATCAGGTTTTTCACTCTCAGTCACTCCCACTTATGCAACTGGTCACGTTCATTTT
>JAMWET010006294.1:0-49161 GCA_024036415.1 Prochilodus magdalenae
TTTGGAAGATCCATCCCCGGCGCAGCCTCAGCTTCAGCTTTGTCACTGATTCCTGGACATTGGTCTCCAGAATCTGCTGATATTGATTGGAATCCATGCGTCCCTCAACTTTAACAAGATTCCCAGTCCCTGTACTGGCCACACAGCCCCACAGCATGATGGAACCACCACCAAAGGTGTTTTTCTTGGAGTGCTGTGTTCTTTTTCCTCCATGCATACTGGCCCTTGTTATGCCCAAATAACTCTTTTTTAGTTTCATCCGTCCACAGCAGAGCGGCTCTGTTTGTGATGTGGGCGAAGAAAAGGCTTCCTCTGCATCACTCTCCCATACAGCATCTCCTTGTGTAAAGTGCGCCGAATAGTTGAACGATGCACAGTGACTCCATCAGCAGCAAGATCATGTTGTAGGTCTTTGGTGCTGGTCTGTGGGTTGACTCTGACTGTTCTCAACATCCTTCGCTTCAGTTTATTCCAGATTTTTCTGTGCCTGTGGTCTTCCATTTTCTCACAATGTTTCTCACAGTGGAGACTGAAAGCTGAAATCTCTGAGATGGCTGAGATGTATCCTTCCCCTAAACCATGACGGTGAACAATCTTTGTTTTCAGGTCATTTGAAAGTTGTTTTGAGACTCCCATGCTGCCATGCTTTCAGAGAAGATGCAAAGAGGAGAAAAACTTACAATTGCCCCCCTTAAATACCCTTTCTCATAATTGGAGTCACCTGTGTATGGAGGTCAAAGGTCACTGAACTTACCAAACCAAAATTGAGTTCCAGTAATTAGTTCTAAAGGTTTTGAAATCAATAAAATGACAACAGTGCCCAAATTTATGCACCTGCCTACTTTTGTTTAACCAGTTATTGCACACTTTCTATAAACCATATAAACTTCATTTCACTTCTCAAATGTCACTGTGTTTGTCCCCTATATGATATATTTAACGCAATTTTTTTATCCAAACAATCAATGCTTTATAAAGGTAAATCAGGAAAATTAACAACGCTGCCCAAACTTTCGCCCCCCACTGTATTTCACTTTCAAACTACAGCACTTGTTCTCCTCTGTTCACATACACATACAGAGAGATATTAAACAAAGAGGTGATGGAACACAGTGATAAACATTGATCTGTCCCAGCTTCCTAAAGCGTATTGCTGGCATCCAATTCAAAATGCACATGCAATTTTTTTTCCCCAAAATTTTTTATTATTTTTAGAAAATAAAATTATATTACAGTGTAAACAGTGAGCACATCACACAAACATATACAACACCCTTACTAGAATAAAAAAAATAACAAAATAATTAAATAATTAAAACACACACACACGCTAAAATGAAATAAGGCCTGATTTCTGATTTTATTTACATTTTAAATCTCAATTTCATTAGAAACAGGGTTATAGGTTTGAACGGTTTAATATTTGGAGCATATGTATTGCTAGGCTATGGAAACTGACTGCAGTGATGTCTAAGCAGCAGGTGGAAGGTTTAAAGTCTGGAATGAGACTAAAACTCAGTAGCTTCAGTTGTGAACTGAAAATGTGTTTTTCTGTTTACCAGTTAAACTTGTGATAAATCTAAATCTCTCAACTTCAATAGAAATGAAAAGGGTTTAATGGAAGTATTATTTTCACAGTTTAGATGTTAGCTCTGCTGATCTCTTATATGTAAAGTTCTTAATGACATCACAGAACCCGCATCACATTCCATATGACATCATAATAGAGTTCATGATATGCAAACTTATAAATTTCATCGTCTCGGTCAGAACACACTCACTAGGAGAAGGACTTCATCGTGTCTGTTAACGTTAGCTTTATCTTCTAACACTTACCAGACATGGTTCATCTCACTTTTCAGCAAGCTTTATTTAATCAGTGGATGCTGCTGAACTTCCAATTTACCTGGGAGGAAGAACCCATGGAAATTGATGAGCAGCTTGATGAAGAGGAACCAATGGAGATTGACCTGAAAGAGGATGAGGAGGAGCCAATGGAGGTGGATTAGATAGGGAAGGATGAGGAGCATTTTCTGGTGAGCATGTGTATTCTTACATGGTTGAAGAGAAAGCTGTTTGTGCTCAAACATAGTTTCTCTCTTCTGTCTTTACTGTTTAATAGGCCACTCCTATGTTCTAGATATGTTCTTTAGTGTAGGCACCTCTTAGTATAAGACATGTCTGTATGACAGTCGGGGGAGAAAGAGAGAAGGGGGAGAGATAGAGGAGAAAAAAAAGAATGTGAGGAGACAGAGTTGTAGGAAGAAATCAAGCAAAGAAAGAGATAACTAGAAAAACGGAGAGAATGAGATGGATTTGAGAGAGGAGGGAGAGATACGAGAAATGAAGTGGGGAGAGAAACAAATGGGGTGAGAGAAAAGGAGAGCAAAAGAATTGGGGAAAAAAGGGGAGGAAAAAGAATGGATCTCGATAAAAAGAATGATAGGAAAAGGGACGGATAGAGAAACATGAGAAAAGGAAAAAGAGAGAGAGAGAGAGAGAGAGAGAGAGAGAGAGCACAGTGTTTAGAGATGAGTGATCTGGACTGTTCTACACCAAACTGAAGTTCTTTATGTTCTAGATAACAGTGGATTTTTTACACTGATTTTTCTCCCACTCTTTACAGATACATCCAGATCCCTCTGACCCAACAACAGCTACCACCACCACCTCCCTGTCTCTACTAGGACTACAGCACAGCACCCAACATACAACAGGATAGAACAGAGGAACCGTAAGTTATTAAAGTATAAACTGAAATGACTGAAATGATAAACGTCTACTATCTGGATAATCTGACCATTAAATATTTAAGTTCAACTTTAAACCTAAACATTCAAGTCAGATTCAGTATTACACACAGTAACTGACTTTCATTCATCTCATTCTCTCTCTCTCTCTCTCTCTCTCTCTCTCTCTAGCTGGTTTTGATGCCCATGTATTTGGGGCTCCCAGGTTTCCAGTGTAGTGACTCCCTGACACAGCAGCTGCAGGAGGAGCAGTCCACTACATATGACGCTGGGGATGCAGCAGGCCCACTGCAGTGATGGGTCGTGTTACTGTGACAGGCGAATGGGGGCTTGTCCCTCCAGGGCTAATGCTAAAGGCTACAACTGCCTCTAAACTAGCTGTTAACTTGCTAGCTAACTAACTTCCACAGTGGATTTGGAAGTTTTCCAGCCCTTTATTGTTCACAGTGCTACTAATGATTTGAGTCCCAGCTGAGGTACGACAAAACTCCCACTCACCATGTACTGAAAAAAGAAGCTGAGATTGGATCTTTACACTGATACGTAATATGTCTACAAGAGCTCCTAATGCAGATATGATTTCTGTGTAAGCTAGTTTTGTGTAAGTCCAGTGAACTTTCAGCCAGAAGAACTGATGTTAGATCTTAGAGTTTAAGGAGTTGAAGTTGTTGGTGAGGGATGTGACAGTCTTACCTGCCAACCCTCATCATTTATCCACATTTAGCTACTTATCATAACTCTCATTAACCGTCTACACCCATAACACACATCTGCAGATGGAGTTCTACAGCTGTGCAGCCCCTGTTACTTCTCCTCTAATCTGCTTTTACTTGTTCTTCTTGATCTTCACTGTGCTGTATCTGTTTTGGTGCAGTGTATAGGTGTGACCTGTTGGGTGCAGAGGTGCTTCAGGGTGACTGGACCACAGTGCTTGCCGTTAATGACGCTCAAATGAGCCGAGGATCAGGCTGACTGGGGTTCAGGACCTGCTAAAGGATGGAGACAGAGAGGACGTACTAGCCCACCTCAGAGACTTGCTATCCGGTGTCGACCCAAGGAGGATGGGTTCCCCTTTTGAGTCTTGGTTCCTCTCGAGGTTTCTTCCTCTTGCTCTGAGGGAGTTTTTCCTCGCCACTGTCGCTCTTGGCTCACTCACTGGGGGCTTGGACCCGGATTCTCTGTAGAGCTGCTTTGGAACAACATCTGCTATAAAAGCCCCTGTATAAATAAAGCTTGCCTTAATTCAGAACATCCACATCTGTCATTCAGATCTTTTACATGTGTTTAAAAGTGAGCAGAGGTGTACACATGCTCCTTACTTAAGTAAAAGTACAAGGAGAAAAGAAATACTTAAGTAAAAGTCAAATTATGACTTAAAGTCTTTCTAAAGTAGAAGTATAAAAGCACTCACTCAAAATATACTTAAAGTAAAAAAGTAAAAGTATCTCTTTAAAATGTATTTCTAATTCAGTTTTTAACTATTATATGTTTTTATTATTTTATTATTGCGGCGTTTCTATAAAAGCCAGCATAGGTAGTGTATTGCTGGTTGGTGTAGCTCAGTGAATAAGGTCACTACCCACCACGAAGCCAACACCACATGTGGGAGACTGAGGTTCAAATCCCAGTCTAGGTGACTATGCTGTGCTACACCAATAAGAGTCCTTGGGCAAGACTCCTAACACTACATTGGCCAAGCTGTAATGTGATTAACCTTGTTAGTCGCTCTGAATAAGAAGTTTAGCTAAATGTCATAAATGTAAATGTAGTGATTTATAATAGGACTTCATCCAGTATTTCAAATGACATTACTGGAATCTCTACTACGAAAAACATTGTTGAATTTCATTAAGCAGTCAAAACTGACACCAGATCAGATGAATCCCTTATGTAAGACAAGGCCAGAGTGGGACTTGTTTTCAGACCAGGAGCTACATAAGGCAGACCAGCCCACCCTAAACTACACACAGACACAGCTAAGGCCCAGCAATGGGGATCACTGCATCAGAATACATTCCTGACAGCAGTGCAGACCTCACCCTACATATTCCCACACCCTGATACCAAATAACAGTAACCAATCAGAAAGCTGGATTCACATACACATACTGAATTCACATAGATAATATACAGCCGCTCACCACAGACACTTCTGTCCAGAGAAGACCACAAGTAAGTTCACATTAGACTCTATGTGTTAGAATTCTTAAACTGTGATCTAGTTTCTTTAATCAGCATTAGTACTGACTTTCTTCCTGCTTTATCATTTTATAAGTAGTTTAGAATCTCACATGTGTAGTTGTAGTTATTGGAACTGTGTTGACTGAGTCATGATTTAGAACACAATCAGCATGAAATATGTTTCCCATCTTGTTTATTATGTTTAATCTACTTTCTCCTCTTTTTGTGTCACTAAATGCTTTATGCTTTGTTCCAATGTAACCCTAATGTAAAACCAGACTGATGCATATTCATGAGAAAGAGACCACGGACCCCTCCTTAGTTCCGCCTTTAAGGCCTGTACTTAAACTCAGGTCACACACAGAGCTCTCTCTCGCAATTCTCTCTAGGTACCGCTCTCGGCCCTCTGTTTCTGAATTTCAGCTAACTGTAGTTCAGCTCTTTGTTCTGTTCCGTTTGGCTTCGATGCAGTAGTAGTCTTTCTTAGTCTTGAGGCACGAGTCCCTCATGGGCTCTCTAAGACCACACACTCTCGGTGCTCCAAGATGACGATCAGTGGAAAATTAGTCATGTAGCATGCATCTATCTGTTGACACAGGCTGAGGAAAAGTCCATGAAAGAATATGTACAGGAGGCTCTGTCTCAAAATTTCATTAACCAATCCACTTCTTCTGCTGCTGCAGGCTTCTTCTTAATAAAGAAGATAAATGGCGGTTGAGATCTTGTATTGATTATAGAGGCTTAAATCAGATTCTAAAGCCATATGCCTGCCCGCTTCCCTTGGTCCCTGCGGCACTGGAACAGCTGCAGGTTGCCACAGTTTTCACCAGACTCGATTTGTGTAGCACCTACAAACTGGTCTGTATCAGGCAGGGCGATGAGTGGAAGATTGCTTTGCTTGCCACAAGGGGCCACTACAAATATATGGTAATGTCAACACCCTTCTTGATGCCCCTTTGGTCTTTCAGGCCTTCATTAACAATGTCCCATGTGGCATGCTTGGTCAGTTTGGGATCACCTATATTGATGATATTCTGATCTACTCCCCTGATTTCACTTAGATTAATCATACCCATCAAGTACTCACACATCTTCTCAAGAATCAATTGTTCTGAAAACGTGAATTTCATGTGGCTTTCACTTCCTTTCTAGGCTGTCATTAGCTTCGCTGGGGTCATCATGGATGACCATAAAACCGATGCTGTGGTAAACTGGCCTTTTGTTGTGGAAGTTGATGCTTCTAATGTGGATGTTGGGCCTTCACCAGTGGTTCACCTAGTAAATTGTCTCCTGTAGCCTGTTATTCGCATAAACCTACACCCACTGAAAGGAGTGGCATCTCTGGCTCGAGGGTGTTTGTCATCCATTCGTGGTCTTGACAGATCACACAAATCTTAAATATTTAAGATTCAAAAAAGAATGAATTCCCACCAAGCACAATGCTCGTTATTTTTGTCGTGATTTGATTTTATGGTTACTTACCAGCCAGGTTTGATGCTTTGTAATGTATGTATGAAGTGGAGACCACCGCTATTTAACCCGAGGAGTCTGTCCTACCTTCTGCCCTTTTCATAGCCCCCATCCGGTAGGAGATCTGTGATGAAATTGAAAAGCTGAACCACACCACAAAAAAAAATGCTCCTTGACATCCACCACTTTGTCATGATCAGTTTGCTCTCAATGGAAAATGCCTCATAGGCTCCTAGCTGGCAGGCTCAGGCTTTTGCCTTTTCCTGCATGCCCATGGTCCCACCTAGTGATCAATTTTGCTACCTATTTACCTGAATCGCAAGCACACCGTGATCATCAACATAGTAGATCACTTTTCCATGGTGTCGGATACATCCCTTTTCCCCCGATTGCCTACAGCGTTTTAAACTGATAACATATTTAATCACACATTCTGCTTATTTGGTATACCCAAGACATTGTTTCCAATGCCTGTCATGTTACCATCCACAAACCAATGGACTGTGTGAAGGAACCATCCAAGAGCTAGACAAATTCTTAAAGATTTACTGCTTCAATAACCAACACGATTGGTCAATCTATCTCCTATGGGCAGAGATGACACAGAATTCCTTTATCAGCACGTCCACCAACAGCTCCTTTCCAAAGTTTTCTCAGTTATCAACCACGTCTAATGCCCTGGTCTGCTGAGCCCTCTGACGCATTTGCAGTTGACCATTGGATGTGCAGAGGGGAGGAGGTCTGGGGGGGGTAGACACACATTAGCACATCAAAGCAGTTCTACAAATGCCAGGCTGACACACGTTGGGGTGAAACCCTCTCCTATGCCCCCAGGGGGCAGATTCCGACTCTCAACCAGTAATGAGGCTTCATGTAAGACCAAGCCCCCTCCTTCAGTGGTCGTCGAGGACACCCCTGTGTATGCTGTCTGCCACCCGCTGGACTCTAGGAGTAGAAGGAGAGGAGCACTGCGCTGGTCAGTGATGCGCTGGCTATCAGGAGGAGAATCTGGCATGAGTGGATGTGATAACATGGAGACATCTATTGTACATTGTTTTTCTATTTGTGTTTTAAAAAATGACATATTTCTCAGCATCAGTGTCAAAATTCTTAAACAATGTATTAGAACATGGACAACACACATGAAGCTAATTATGAAGTACCCTGGACAACACATGAAACTGATGATGAAGTACTCAGGATGATGAAGGACTCGGACAAACACATAATGATTAGGATTCAGGACAAAATACATGATAAAGAAAAATGCCTCAGAACAACACATTATTATGATGCACTCAGAACAACAAACATGAAAATGATGATGGACTTAAGATGACTTGTGAAGACAATGACAGACTCAGAATAAAACATGAAGATCATGAGGGATTCAGGACAACAGATATGATGATGATGACTAAGGATGCAGGGTGACAAAGGATTTAGGACAACAAACTTCATGATGATGATGAAGGGCTCAGGACAAAACAGATGATGATGATGATGATGATGATGATGGTGATCATGATAAAGAAGGACCCAGCACAACAAACATGACAACGATGAAGGACTCAAGGCCACATACATGGTCATGGATTTAGGACAAAATGCATGATCATTATGAAGGACTCAGGACAACACGTGACAACAACAATGGGCTCAGGACAAAACACATGATAATGAAGGACACAGGCTAACATTAATAATGATTAAGGATGCAGGACAACAAACATGATGATCATGATGGACTCAGGACAACATACATGATAATATAACGCATATCACAATAAATGAAAAAATTGCTGTTCAGTGACATATTATTGGAAACAGGCTATCGTTGCCTAATTGACTCAGTTTAGCTTACTTGGAGTCTGATATAAATATTATAGTCATAACAATTCGCAAATCAATGCCTAAATTAGAAAACTTTTTTTTTCTGATAGAGCTATATAAAAATACTTATATAGCTATATAAAGATAACACACATTAGGTAACATGAGTAACACATTGTATTAGCATTCTGACTTATGTTCTAAGTAGCCAACATTTGATAACTTCAATTGTAAGACAAGCTAACCACTAATCTTAGCTAACTAGCTAGCATTTGCTAGCTTCCATAGTTTTTTATATATTTAATATTAAAAACCACACATCTATCCTCACTATCAATTTTGCAAAGGAAATAAACAATAGTCTGATAGATGTGTGCCTACCTTAAAATCAGAAACCTTAGGAGATCAGGTAGCTTAGCTTGTTCTTTCGAATTTCTTTAACAAAAAAACAGACTTACATTGGTGATGCCATAGATGTTAAGTGATTTTGATTGGCTGATGTGTTTTGTTTGGGGCTTCATCAAATGTGCTGCCCTCAGGACAATCACGACTTGGCAAAATCAGGAGGTGCGCGAAAGTCACACTAAACCCACAGTATTTCTTCAACTTCACGATAGAGAGACCTAAGCCATATGAATTAAAGATCACTCTCTATAAATATATATATCCCATACACACGCTGTATGAACACTCATGCTGGCCGAGCAATCCGTAACATTGGTATTAGTCGTCCTGGTGTTTACAGGGTCCTTTAAGGATTTACCAGCTAAATAGGAATAAAGTCCTCAACACAACAGATTATGATATTTAGTTATTCCATTTCAGTCACTGTACTTGTGTTAGAATTGTATTAGTGTCCTGAATTAAAGATCAAAAGATTAAATGCAATGGTGTTGTTTAAGTTGAGTTTCTCCTAACTCAATGTTTTAGTACTGAGGAGCTTCCAGAATGGACAGCGAAGACGCACCTGCACTGTACCGAATCGAGTGATCCTCTACTCAATGCATTTGGCCAGTGATTCAAATAAAGTATCTTCTAAAGTCGGTTCTCACTTTTCCATCCGTGTTCCTAACAAAGAGGTGGTGTTTATAATAATAAGTCATATGTGTAAATGTTTATACTTTTTAAAAAATGTACAAGTTGCATTTTCACAAAACACACACAGCATTATGTGGGTTTTATGCATGACTCAGTCTCTCCATGCATGTATGAAACAGACTTTTGTGTAAAACAGCTGTGCTTATGTACAATGTGGATGAGTACACACGTTTTTTGACAGTACCTTACTCCATATCTTTTGGCCATCACACAGTATCAAACATGCCTGCACCAAAAAGTCTCCCATCACTTCCAACTTCTGTGAATCCATGATTGTGTCTCAGCAGGTTATTCATGAATGACATCTTTACTCTCTGATTATGAAAATGAAATACCAGTCTTAGGAGGAACATGAAGTGAACATCTTTGAGTTGGCCCAAGAAGAAAGGAGAACTTCCAAACTCTCTGTTGCTCTGCCACAGGGTCTATATGACCAATAAGCTCTGAAAAAGTCCAGACTCCTAAGCTTTTCATGGCTTCTCTCCTGGTTTGTCTAATGAAAACGGTCAGTACACTAGCTTTTGCAGTAGCTTTTGCCAGGTTTTGTTCTGCATCACCGTTTTTACCATCAAAGGGTTGAAAAAACGTGGTCTGGTTCGATTGTTGGCGCATTTTGCTCACCCCACAGGCTTTCAATTGGGTTGGGGTCTGGGGACTGAGATGGCCATGGGAGGAGCTTGATTCTGTGTCTGGTGAACCATTTTTGTGCAGATTTGGCTGCATGTTTAGGGTCATTATCTTGTTGAAAGATCCAGTGACGGCTCATCTTCAGCTTTCAGACAGAGGCCACCAGATTTAGATTTAAAACATGCTGGTATTTCAAACAGTTGATGATGCCATGCACCCTAACGAGGTTCCTGGGCCTTTGTCTCCATGTTGGTCCCATCTGACTTGAAGTCCCAGTACCACTTAGTGAACTCCAGACGTTTTTATGTTTATGCTTGTAAGTGAGAAAAGGCTTTTTCCGTGCATGCTTCCCAAAAAGCTTGTTGGCATGTAAATAGCACCTGATGGTTGTTATGGAGACTATGTGAAGCCCAACATGTTAGCTATTGTCCCAGTTGTTTTAAACTTCTTGATGATCCCTGATCATCACCACAGTGGTGAAAAGTAATACATGCCTAACTGAGAACAGTCAGCATGAAGAAATCCACCAGTACTGTTAAGAACCAGACATCTGAAGAATTTAACGCCTGAAAGCTATTCCTAAAATGATTATTTATATTATTAAAATATTATTGCAAATTTCCCCACTGTGGGATCAATAAAGGATTATCTTATCTTATCTTATCTTATTACATGAAATCGTTTCAGATATTGTCTGATGTTAAAAACATTGTTTTTTGATAAACAATAATAATAACAAATCAGGAGACATGGTTGGGTGTACTGGTGAATTTGAATATAAATAAATTATTTTATTTATTCACTACATATGTTATACATATTCAAATCATAATTAATAAATTCTGCAGAAATTACAGAACGAATTTCCACAAAAGACACTCCAGGTGGTGGTGGTGGTGGTGAAAATTCAGATATTACACGTGTCCAGCTACTAGTGAGGGCATTTTTGCTGACTAGGGTACAGGGCTTGTGGCATCACTGAGAGATAGCTCTTGCCCTTGTTACAATCTCTCCATGCTTTCTTCAGGAAGGCAGTTTCCCCAAGGCCCAAAAACACCTGAAACTGATGCCATCCACCAAAACTTCCCATCCAATGCCTAATGACATGCTGTTATCTTAAAGACAACACAATACTTGGCATGCAGTGATCCTGTTTAAGAATTTAAATACTGCACATTCTGTACACCAAGCTCTCTATTGTATTATGTATCTCCATCCTCTCTGTAACTCTATAAACTCTGCATAAATAGAACTGTGTATTTTTGCACTGTAATTAGTAGCAGTTAAAAACTGTGGATATTCAGTAAGTGGTAAACACTTCAGTACTATCTCCTTGCCTCCAACCCCTCCTAGCTTACTGTAGGTTTGGGGTGGCTACACTATTGCTCTATGCAAACAGATTCGTCAACTCACCCCACAGGCTTTCAATTGGGTTAAGGTCTGGGGACTGACATGGCCATGGGAGAAGCTTGATTTTGTGTCTGGTGAACCATTTTTGTGCAGATTTGGCTGCATGTTTAGGGTCATTATCTTGTTGGAAGAGCCAGTGATGACTCATCTTCAGCTTTCAGACAGAGGCCACCAGATTTTGATTTAAAATATGCTGGTATTTCAAACAGTTAATGATGCCATGCACCCTAACAAGGTTCCTGGGCCTTTGTCTCCATGTTGGTCCCGTCTGACTTGAAGACTTTCTCTTAGCCTTTAAGTTATTTTCATTCTGCCTGTCACAGGGAGGTCCAGTAAGTAATTTACCTCATACCTTTTTGGCCCTTACAGACCTTTTGATGGCTTTCATGTATAGCCACCACTAAATGCACTGCCTGTCATAGTGTTAGTGTTAATCTGCAGTATATAGAGTACAACCTCAGTTATAGAAGTTTAATGACACACCGGTGCTCTTAATACAACACATCTTGTCCGACTCAGGTTCATCTTGCAATGACAAGGGACACCAACTCTGTGATGTAGGAGAAGTACAAAAGCCATACAATTTAGGAAGCCCAGGTGGTGAGGAAGGTGCAGGAGAAGGGGACGACTCTAAGAGGCAATGAATAGATATGTATGCGGTTGAGGGTGTAGACCTGCGTGTGTGGCAAGTTAAAATACGGGGGCAGTAGAGTAATACTTTACTAGCGCATGCTGTGTTACTCAGTAGTTTGTAAGTAGAACAACTGACGTGTAGTAAAATCACAGAATTGATATTCAGTTCATGTTTAAAAGGATAAAAAAAGCATAAAGTTTAGCTGCTCTCATCAATAGGAAATCTACCCGTAGTCCTGATGATGGTGATCTGTGATGGGTTGGCTATGCCATAATGCGAACAGTAGGGGGCGATCACAGGCTTTTCCTCATTCTCATGGCCATATAAAGAGTAGCTGGTGTTGAGTATGGGTAAACTCAGTGTTAAAGCTGTACATATCAGTTGGTAATGTTTGCTTAGCCTTCCATGCATAGTTTGTGTGGTCTAATGGTGCTTGTTAGTTAAAGGGGTCACTGACACCATTTCAGGGCACTACTGTCACCATAACATGTGCAGAGTTAACTAGTTAATGATGGATAGATGCAATCTGTGGAATTCATATGTTTAAGAGAGAAATTCCTGAACGTATTTTTTTATTTCCCAAAGAAAAGGAACATGTAAAACATAGTCAGATGTGTTTATTCTGTTTATTACATGACCTATTGTATTTTACAGAAAGATGTAAAACACGTAAAATGACTTAATAGTCAAGTAATTAGCTCAAGCCAGTTTTTATGACACAAGGAAATGAGTGGAATTTTAATTTTAATTATTTTAAATTAGCTGAAATTAAGCTGTGTAAATGAAGGAAAGAAATTACTTGGACTATCTAAAATGTAATTTTACTGTCAGTGAACAAACTGACAAACATATACAAGCCTTGTTTGATATTATACATGCTATTCTAGATAAAGTAATCTATGGGGAAACTGCACTGGCATTTACCATGGTCTTTATTCCCTCTATTTAGGGAGGTTACATGTGAGGGGGAGGGTGTGGACCTTCTCAGAGGTAAAAGAGTTGATGGAGTTGATGTAAGAGGGGTACGACCTGTGTGGAGGTGAACGTGTAGACCTGCCTGGAGACAAGAGAGAAGATGTGTGTGGTTGTGAAGGGTGAGATCTGTATGAAGATGGTGTAGATCTGCATGGATCTGAGAGGCCAGGTGAACTGGGGGTTCTACTGACCAGCTGGTGTGTGTAGACTGGCCTCAGGAAGGAAATATCACCGCTGTCCAAAGAAAAACATGTATCTCTGAAATGGCAGCTTCACAGGAGAGGCCAAAAACCTCATTTAATTTGAATGGAAGTCAATGGAACCAGATGTATTTCATGAAGATGGTCCATTCTTAATGAAATTCCTATACAGTGTAAAAAGCAGCTCATGTGATCAAATGAGGCATCAAAGTAAAAATCTGCAAAAATGGAGATACATGTTTTCTTTGGAAATGAGGCAGTTCAGTTCTTTAACCAAGTAAAAAAAATCTGCAAAAATGGAGATACATGTTTTTCTGTTACCTGGACATCTGCTGGTGAATCCCAGAGACAATATAAATTTGAAAACCCTATGAGATTATATTCTTCAATGAATCTAGATATCCCGCTGCTGATCTGAATTAATGATGTGGCTTCTCCGACAGTAAACATTCTGTGGCTGAATCAAAATTAAACAATGTCTATGATAAAAACACACTGTTTTAAGACTGGTTTGGGTGCCAGTCTTACCCCGGCCACCAGGGGGCAGCGGCGAACTGGCAATCAGTCCTAACACCCTGCACCTGCGCAACGGGCTATATATATCCCTTGAGAAGCAGTCTGGGCTGCCAGTTCTCAACGCCACACAGTGTGTGTAAGAGTCTGGCTGGTAATGGTAGAGGGCTGAGAGTGTTGGTGCTCCCTCCTCACAATTTACTTTCTCTCTACTGAAGGCTGAGTGTGTTGGGGCTCAGCCTTAGTGGAAACACACACACAAAAAAAAAAAAAAAAAAAAATATATATATATATATATATATATATATATATAGGAACCTTGTCTGCTGCCAAGATCTACTGCTCCCTTGATCCCTGTGTTTATTTTCAAAGGGACTAGTGGGTTCTAATGCAACTGACAACTTATTTATTTATTTATTTTTCTGGTTCCTGGTTCTGGCCACCATGTTGCCAACATACTCTTTGAAAATTTCATCTTTGGATGAAGGTTGTTCCTTAGTTGCACCAGTCATTGTTTTTTCAGAATCCTTGGGGAGGGAAAGGGTTAGTCGAGTCATTTCTTCATCTCCCTGCTTGACAATGTTTAGAAATCTTTGCAAAGCTGCTGCATAAAGTTTGGCCTTTTCATAAGGAATCAAGTTGGACCTGGTCAGAATATGGTGCATTTTATTCAAATCATTTTCTACAGTTTCTTTTAAAAGAATAGTAACATACACCACAGGATTCTCCCAGGAAACCGATCCTGATCTGAGACAGTTTGAAGCGTTGACACTCAAGTCTATAAATATCCATATGATTTAGCAGTAGCATCCTGGAAACATTTTTAAGTGCTTGTTAGCAGGTTACATTTTGACACGCCAGTATACTTATCTGTAATTTATCAGAACAGTCACCAGGATCAGTATCTAAACAGCAGACTGTTCCACCTGCCATGGAAGATGATGAAACACTCATGAAAGCTACTAAATGCACACCAACCAAAGATGTGGAGGGTCAAGTATGTGCTACAGATCTAAAACGTATGAAGTCTGCAGTTGTGATCCTACAACACATCATAGACAACAAACTGAAGGAATCGTGTCTTTGTTATGAAGTGAACCCCCACCCCCGCAGTCAGGGGCAACATAACAGACAGTTGTTCACACCAGGGTTGAAAAGTGTCATAGCCAGTCTTCTGAAGCGTTTTCGAATACAACTACCTCTTCTTAAAATTCAAGGGTGTACTGAAACGTGTGTGTGTGTGTGTGTGTGTGTGTGTGTGTGTGTGTGTGTGTGTGTGTGTGTGTGTGTGTGTGTGTGTGTGTGAGATCTGCGGAGTGAGCTGTACATTGTGGACAAGTTGCAGGAAATCAGAGAAAACCTGACTGATCACACATCTGGTCAGTTTGTCGGTGACTCTGATTGTTGGAAAACCAGTTCAGAGACGTGCAGTACTGTTTAAGACAAAATGTCTGGATTTGTCAGAACACATGCTGAAACACAATGTGAACTGCAAACTGACAAATTTGATGTGTAAAATATTGAGGAATGTGGTAGGTTTTAGACTCCTTAATGTACATGATGCTAAACATTTACAAACTGGTAAAGTCCAAGGTTCTGATTTTCTCACTGTCACTAACCTTGTGGTGCAGTTTGTATGCGTTGGTTCTGCATCTCTCGGTTTCAACCTTTTCAGGCTGTGTGTGCGTTTTGGGTCATGCAACACAGTCCGACCCTTCTGCTGTGAACTCTCTACCATCATACGTAACTGCACAGACAAAATTTGCTTCATGCTTGCCGTTTTCAATTCGCGTCTCAAAGTCAAATATGTATGATGTGCTGGGATCTTTTAATTTGACCAGTTGTATGTAACATTCATGTACAGTATCTGACACTACTTCTTCGTCAACGCAGTGAACACAGTGCCTGGACAGCCATCTGTGGGGTTTTGGTTTGTTAAACCAACATTATAACGACGTCTGTATTTATTTATTTATTTATTTATTTATTTATTTATTTATTTATTTATTTAAAATACTTGGTCAGATCGGATGAGGAAGCAATCACTCCTGTAGTTGGCTGTTAGTTTTTTATGCTGTTCATAACAGTAGTCAGCCTTGCAGTAACACAAGCAGTCATCGCAATATTTGACACGCTGGGGTTTCGTGTGACACAAAACATCTTGACACGTTGCAACAAATATACAGCTATGATCTCTTGCTACTATATACCCCTTATAACAAAACTCAAACATACGGCACACCCATGAACACTTTCAAATTAATAATGACCATCATGGAGGTACAGAAACACTGTCTTGGCATGTGGTTTGTCATGTGTTTGATGCTTTTCTAAACTTCCTGAACTACTCTTGTGGAACACAACTATTTTAACACCAAACTTGTTTTCGAATTGAGCAACATCATTAAACCCGACTCTGTGATCACGTGTGTAGCCAGCACGTGTCTGTATCTGATCAGCTATAGCTTCTTACACATTGAGGTACATGCGGGTTCAGAAAATGGGCGAGGCAGACAGCAAAACGCAGGTTGTTTGAGATGTTTGTCTGGCAAAAAAGATTTAACCTGTTCTTATTGATGACCTGATCGTGTCACACAGCTTACGTCGAACACCGCTATTTTTACTCATAGCTATGGAGACTGTCAATACCAAACTATTGTCTGTTAACACCCTTGTTGCTCTGCATAACCCTTTCAATAGCATCTGAAAATCTGTCAATGCTATAACCATCTCTTGAAGACAAGATAACGTTTTACATCAGATGTTAAACTATCGCCTCTTAGTGTAACATCAATAACGCTATCTTCGCCAGCCAACACCCTGGAGAATGAAACAAAGTCTGACAGTACATTATGCACATAGGTTGCATATGAGGCCATGTCTGTGGTCGGTGCCTCGTGAAAATTCAACGTCTTGTGTAGCACAATGCTGTTAAACCTACTTCTCTGCACTACGGTATAACCACCTACAACACCACCACATCTCACCAATTCCGCTATGTCACTATCAGACAAACCAAAGTTAGGAGTTGTTGGGTCGAGTGATGGTGATCTATGTGACTGTACACCAGCTCCTGTCTGTTCTGTGTGTGTGTGTGTTGCGTGTGTGTGCTAAATCTATGGGCAACTCATCATATCTGCGACGTTTTGTTGACAGAAATGCCACAACACAGAATCCATGTGACATATCTATCCAATGTGTTTTTGTAGAACACTGGTGACAAGTTGTCTATCAGCATTTGCGTGTGGCGAGAATGTGTCTTGTAAACCATTACTTGTTGCGATAGTAGACATATACAGCCCTTGTAAATACAGCAATTGTTCGTTTAAAGACATCCAATGCCACACATCAGCATCATGTTTCACTAACACACGGATTGTTGTCTGACTCCCGACACCTTTTAGACCCCATTTTGTTGTTTGTTTTTCTACTGTATGTATAATTTTGGTTTGTACTAATGAGATGGTTTATTGAATGAGTTGGTAAATAAAATATCAAACCTAACACCTACGTTGTTAAAGCAGCAGCAGCAACATCCAGTTCTGAAAAGTTTTAACTCTAACACTTTGTTGAGGCTATATTTCACACTTGTGAAAGAATTCAACTGCCGTTCCTGTTCTTTACACTTGGTGTCTAGCACTCGCATCCACTTCTGATACTGTTGATTCTGTTGCGCTAGTTTTTGAATTTGTTCGGTTAGTGTATGGACATGCTCAGTTAATTTCTTTATAGTGTTTTTAGACCTACGTTCAAGAGCCCCTTGTCTACGTTTCTCAATGGTGTTTTTAACAATCTCTTGTCTCAACAAAAGTCTAAGAAAGGTAAGGACCGCTTACTTGTTTTTCATGTTCCTGATTTGCTCTCAAATTTTTCCCCATCAATGTCCCTCAGATCTTCCAGTAATGTACTCAGTCCAACATCCAGCTCCGGTATCCGCTGTTTCAGGCACGCAGATGAGAGAGAGAGACAGAGAAGGAGGATATATATATATATATATATATATATATATATGTGTGTGTGTGTGTGTGTGTGTGTGTGTGTGTGTGTGTGTGTGTGTGTGTAATTTGTTGAATAGAGTGTTTGTGTAGTCCTGAGAGTCCTCTGCGCTGGTAGCCCCTCAGTGTTGTCCATCAGTAATGATCCGCTCATAGAGAAGACAGATGAGAAGGAGAGAAATTTGGGTATTGGTCCATTTATGGGGAAATGTAAAGTGTAGCGGTGAACAGACGTTATCAGCTAAATGCTCGTGCAAACAAGTAAGTTTTGAGTCTAGTTTTAAATGTAGAGAGTGTGTCTGATTCCCGAACGGATAAAGGGAGAAGATTCCAGAGTTTCGGGGCTACACAAGAAAAGGCTTGACCACCTGCTGTGGTTCTTCTGCACCTAGGTACTGTCTGCAGCCCGCTATTCTGCAGCACATGTGTGGGTTCGTATGAGTGAAGTAGTTCACTGAGATACTGGGGGGCCAGACTGTTCACTGATTTGTATGTTAAGAGTAGAATCTTGTAGTCCACACGAAATTTAACAGGTAGCCAGTGTAGTGATGACAGTATCGGGGAAATGTGATCGTATTTTTTAGTTCTAGTAAGGACTCTAGCAGCTGCGTTCTGGACGAGCTGGTGCTTATGTAGAGCATTTTTATATATATATATATTTTTATATATACAGTGAGTCCAAGAAGTATTTGATCCCTTGCTGATTTTCTTCGTTGGCCCACTAATAAAGACATGATCATTCTATACTTTTAATGGTAGATGTATTCTTACATGGAGAGACAGAATATTAAAAAGAAAATCCAGAAAATAAATCTAAGGAATATATATTAATTGATTTGTATTTCATGGAGTGAAATAAGTATTTGATCCCTCTTGCCAAACACACTCAATACTTAGTGGCAAAGCCTTTGTTTGCAAGCACAGCGGTGAGACGTTTGTTGTAGTTAACCACAAGTTTAGCACACACACCAGGGGGAATTTTGGCCCACTCTTCTTTGCAGATCCTCTCTAAATCATGAAGGTTGGTGGGCTGTCGCTTGGCAACTCTGACCTTCAGCTCCCTCCATAGATTTTCGATCGGATTGAGGTCTGGCGACTGGCTGGGCCACTCCATGACCTTAATGTGATTCTTCTTGAGCCAATCCTTTGTTGCCTTTGCTGTATGTTTAGGGTCGTTATCATGTTGGAAGACCCAACCACGGCCCATTTTCAGATCCCTGGGCAGAGGGGAGGAGGTTGTCCCTCAGGATTGTGCGGTACATGGCTCCATCCATCTTCCCAGTGATGCGGTGAAGTAGCCCTGTACCCTTGGCAGAGAAACACCCCCCAAACATTATGCTTCCACCTCCATGCTTGACGGTGGGCACAGTGTTCTTGGGGTCATAGGCAGCATTTTTCTTCCTCCACACATGGCGGGTGGAGTTTGAGGCCAAAAAGTTCAATTTTGGTCTCGTCTGACCACAAAACCTTCTCCCAATAACTTGGTTCATCTTTCAAATGATCATTGGCATACTTGAGGCGCGCCTCCACATGTGCTCTCTTCAGCAGGGGTACCTTTTCGGGCACTGCAGGATGTGAATCCATTGTTGCGCAAAGTGTTGCCCAATTGTGTTTCCTTGCAAACTGTGGTCCCAGCTGCCTTCAGGTCATTTGCTAACTCCTGCCGAGTGGTTGCAGGACGATTTCTGACCGTTCTCAGCATCATTGCCACCCCACGAGGCGAAATCTTCTTTGGAGCACCGGGCGAGGTCTGTTGATTGTCATGTTATACTCTTTAAACTTTCTGATAATTGCACCAATAGTTGTTACTTTCACATCCAACACCTTACTAATCTTTTTGTAGCCCATTCCAGCTTTGTGAAGGTCAACAATTCTGACTCTGAGGTCCTGTGACAGCTCTTTGGTTTTACCCATGTTGGAGACTTGAAATCTGTGTGATCTGTCTGATTCTGTGGACAGGTGTTTTTCACACAAGTGATTAGTGAGAACAGGTGGCTTCAGGTCAGGTAACAAGTTGATTGGGAGTGTCTAACTGGTCTGTAAAAGCCAGAACTGCTAATGAATACTAAGGGATCAAATACTTATTTCACTCCATGAAATACAAATCAATTAATATATATTCCTTAGATTTATTTTCTGGATTTTCTTTTTAATATTCTGTCTCTCCATGTAAGAATACATCTACCATTAAAAGTATAGAATGATCATGTCTTTATTAGTGGGCCAACGAAGAAAATCAGCAAGGGATCAAATACTTCTTGGACTCACTGTATATGTATGTGTGTGTGTGTGTGTATATATATATATATATATATATATATTTTTATTTGTGTCGTCAGCATAACAGTGAAAGCTGACGCCGAAACTACGGATTATGTTGCCAAGAGGCTGCATGTAAAGGGAAAAAAGAAGTGGCCCGAGCACTGACCCTTGAGGGACACCATATCTTACTAGTGTATGACTAGAGTGCTTATTGTTGAAACTAAAACTGATAGCGGTCAGTCAGATACGATCTGAACCAGGATAAAGCCTGTCCTTTAATGCCAAACTGATGTTCTAGTCTGTCTAGGAGGATCGCGTGGTATCGAAAGCAGCACTGAGATCTAAAAGAAGTAATATAGAGACTTGACCATTATCAAGTGACACCAGGAGATCATTCACTACTCTAGTTAAAGCTGTTTCAGTACTGTGGTAAGGTCTAAAGCCAGACTGGAACATCTCATGAATCGAGTTCTCATGTAGGTGGGAGCAAAGTTGTTGCGACACCACTTTTTCTAAGATCTTTGATAAAACAGGGATATTGGAGATTGGTCTGTAGTTGGCAAGCTCGTTGGGATCGAGCTCAGGTTTTTAATTAGGGGTTTAACAACTGCGAGTTTTAACTATCTCTGTAAATGTCCAAGACTAAGGGACGAGTTAATGATAGAGAGCAGAGGTTTAACCACACAAGGCATGATCTGTTTGAGAAGTTTTGTCGGAATTGGGTCTAGAATGCAGGTCGAGGATTTAGAAGAGCTAATTAGCTTAATTCATCCGGAGTGATGGAGCTAAAGGATACCAGTTCACCTTTTGGGCTGACAGGACTTACGTCATACAGTGTTATTAGATTTACAGACGTATGTTGGGTTAGTGTTCTAATATGTTCTATTTTGTCACTGAAGAACCTGCTAAAGTCATCACAACTATATTTAGTTTGAATACAATCTTCAGACTGTTTAATGTTACTAGTGAGTTTAGATATCGTGCTAAACAGGACTTTAGGATTATTTTGGTTTTTCTCAATGAGTGATGAGAGGTAAGCAGTTTTAGCTGTGTTTAGGGCGTGTTTATATTCCAGGACAGTGTTCTCCACTCACTTCGGAAGCAGTCTGATTTTGTTATACGCCATTTACGTTCTAGACTACGAGCTTTTTGTTTTAGTGTGCGAGTGTGATCGTTGTACCACGGTGCAAGAGTTTTCCTTCTAATAATTTTCCTCTTTATTGGAGCCACACTATCAAGAGTTGACTGAAGAGTGGACTGCAGGAATTCAGTGGTACTTTCAAGCTCATCGAGGCCCAGCGGGGCAGGGACATTTGAAAGATCTGGTAATCTATTTATAAGGGCATCTATAGTAGATGTCGTGATATTTCGTTTATATCAGTAGTGGGGCGGCATGTAGGCATTGCGGTCTAGAACGATTTCATATATTATCAAGTAATGATCTGAGGTGCAGTCACTCTGAGGGACTGTGTCTAAATTTTCTACCCTGATTCCTCGTGATAATACCAAATCTAAGGTATGGTTACAGCAGTGAGTGGGTCCTATCACGTTTTAATTATAGCCCATAGAATCAATGAGAGCCTCAAAAGCTATTTTAAGGGGTCTTGGTTATTTTCAAAATGAACATTAAAATCTCCGACTATAAGAGCCTTATCCGCAGAGAGGGCTATATTTGTCAGGACAGGGGCTAACTACTCGAATGTTTTGGAATTCAAAGGCGTTTGTTTTGTGGCCTGCAATTTGAGTGAGGCCCATATCAGAATTATAGAGTGTAGCTACACCTCTACCACTGCTACGGGGGGTGTGATAATAACTAAACCCTGGTGGGGTAGATTCATTTAGACCTAGATATTCACCCTGTTTGACTCACATCTCAGTGAGACAACACGCAGATGTACCTAGACCGAGGAAAAACCTGTTAAACAAGACAACTGAAACGCTATTTAAACCGTCTACAACAGAAAATGTTAAATTCTGTAAAACACACACTTACCAAAAACGACGGCCATGTTGCTCCCGATTGAGATGATTCAGCGGGTGAAATGCCTGTACCACAACGCCATCTATATACCCCCGTTTTTCTCAAGACACTCCCAGGATATAGTCTATTGAAATCCTTTGTCTGTGATTGGTTGGTGCTTATAGGTGTAATTACATCAACAGAACACACGCCTCCCAATCAGACAGACACACACACACACACACACATCCAGAGTTTACAGACATTTTTTCTAACATCAAACAACTTGGTACAAGCCAGGCAGACGTCTTTTAATACATAGCAGAAGACACAATCACACCTTTTAATTGTTTACACAACAGGGGTTGGCGACGTGACCCCCACCTAAGCAGAATACGCTGACACACTCAACAACAGACAGATAGCTTGTCAAGCAACTTGACCTGTCAATCAAACAGGCCTGTCATTTAAACTGACCTGTCAATCAAACAACCCTGCCACAGAGGGATCATAAATCCAAAAAAAATAAATCCATAAATACAAATGTTGCATGCGACTTTGATCTTAATCAGAGGGATCCTGGCCCGTGAATTCAGTCACGATTGGAGAGCTGTTGGCTTATTCTACCCACCAAGTGTGTAAGTGACCACGTGTTTGAGTGGCTAACTTGTGCTGGTTAGTTTTAAGTTTTGCTATGTCCAGCAGAGCCATTCTACCTAATGTTTCAGTTGGGATCTTGCCCCTTGGATCACCCCTTAACTGTCCAACCAATCTGACATTAGGGAGTCTACGCAAACCTGGCTAGTCTCCAGGCACCAGGGTGGCAGTCATGTCCGTTAACATTTGTTCCAATTCTGCCAGGTGGTTTTCCTCTCTGGAGACTCAGCTCTCCACCATGTTGACGAAGATGTCAACATGTAAGCAAATGGCACATGTCCAACGCACTGGCGTATACCAGCGGCTTGGTTTGAGAAAGTCCTACTCACAAGCTTACAGACTGAATTACACTAAAATGCACCTACCATTGTCACAATCAGTCATGTCACCTCCTGGGCGGAGACTGGCTTGGGCAGTCAAACTTACACAAACTCAGAGATGACTGGGGACAGGAGAATTAAACCAGAAGTGATTAACGTGATCATACCGGTTGAAGTGATGTTTGGAAGAGTAGCATCATCAATCTGAGTCTCTAACTGAAGGGAGGGATCATCCACTGCCATGGTATTAGTTGTAATGTTGGTAAACACATTTTAAAGGCAAATTTCAAGTCAAGTGCTTCAAGTTCAAGCTTCAAGTGGTTTTATTTGTCATTTCAACTATATACAGTGGTGTACAGTACACAGTGAAACGAAATAGCGTTCCTCCAGGACCAAGGTGCTACATCTAACAATAGACTACACAAAACAATACAACAAAGTGCACGTGCGCAAGTGCGCAAGACAATATACTATAAATACACACAACCATTTACAAGACAAACAAATACGGGGGGGGAACAGTGCAGTCGGCCCCTTAGTAGTGGGAGCAGTAAGGTGCATTTGGTGTAGATGTAAACATTAGACATTGTAAACACTGTATTTGAATTTAGCAGCAGTACTAAAATTATCCAGTTGGTGGAACAATAGCAGTTTTTTTAATGAAAAAGGAAAAAGGTGGTGTGTGTGTGTGTGTGTGTGTGTGTGTGTGTGTGTGTGTGTGTGTGTGTGTGTGTGTGTGTGTGAGAGAGAGAGAGAGTGTGATTTCAGTTCAGACACTAATGTGTTTGTTTGTTCAGACCAGACTCTGGTTGTTAAGGAGTCTGATGGCATGGGGAAAGAAGCTGTTCAGTCTGGATGTGAGGGCCCGGATGCTTCGGTACCTTTTTCCAGATGGTAGGAGGGTGAAGAGTGTGTGTGAGGGGTGTGTATGGTCATCCACGATGCTGGTTGCTTTGCGGATGCAGCGTGTGGTGTAAATGTCCGTGATGGTGGGGAGAGAGACACCGATGATCTTCTCAGCCGTCCTCACTACCCGCTGCAGGGACTTGCGATCCGATGCGGTGCAGTTCCCAAACCAGGCAGTGATGCAGCTGCTCAGGATGCTCTCGATGGTTCCTCTGTAGAAGGTGGTGAGGATGGGAGGTGGGAGATGTGCCTTCCTCAGCCTTCGCAGGAAGTAGAGGCGCTGCTGGGCTTTCTTGGTTATGGTGCTGGTGTTGAGGGACCAGGTGAGATCCTCTGCCAGGTGAACTCCAAGGAACTTGGTGCTCTTGACGATCTCCACAGTGGAGCCGTCGATGTGTAGTGGAGAGTGGTCACGCCTTGTCCTTCTGAAGTCAACAACCATCTCTTTGGTCTTGTCTACGTTCAGAGACAGGTTGTTGGTTCTGCACCAGTCTGTTAACCGTTGCACTTCCTCTCTGTATGCTGACTCGTCGTTCTTGTTGATGAGACCCACCACAGTCGTATCATCCGCAAACTTGATGTGGTTCGAGCTGTGCATTGCTGCACAGTCGTGAGTCAGCAAGGTGAACAACAGAGGGTTGAGCACACAGCCCTGGGGGGCCCCAGTGCTCAGCGTGGTGGTGCTGGAGGTGTTACGTCTGATCCGGACTGACTGAGGTCTCCCAGTCAGGAAGTCCAGGATCCAGTTAGAAAGAGAAGTGTTCAGGCCCAGTAGGTTCAGCTTTCCGATCAGGTGCTGAGGAATGATTGTGTTGAATGCTGAACTAAAGTCTATGAACAGCATTCGAACGTAGGTGTCTCTATTGTCCAGGTGGGTGAGCACCTTCTTCGGCACAGGGATGATGGTGGTTGCCTTGAGACACGTTGGAACGGTGGCACTGCTCAGGGAGATGTTGAAGATGTCGGTGAAGACATCTGTCAGCTGGTCTGCACATTCCCTGAGCACTCTAGCAGGGATGTTGTCCGGTCCAGCGGCTTTCCATGGGTTAACTCTGCGTAGAGTTTTCCTCACGTCAGCTGCTGTAAGACACAACACCTGGTCGTCTGGAGGAGGGGTGGTCTTCCTCGCTGCCACGCTGTTCTGTGTCTCTAACCGAGCGTAGAAGTGGTTCAGCGCATCTGGAAGGGAGGCATCACTGTCACAGGCAGGTGGTGCAGTCCTGTAGTTAGTGATGGCCTGGATGCCCTGCCACATGCGCCGTGTGTCACCGCTGTCTCTGAAGTGGCTGTGGATGCTCTGGCCGTGTGCGCGCTTTGCCTCTCTGATGCCCCGGGACAGTTTGGCCCTTGCTTTCCTTAGGGCCGCCTTGTCTCCTTCTTTGAAGGCGGAGTCTCGAGCCTTTAGCAGAGCACGCACCTCTGCAGTCATCCACGGCTTCTGGTTGGGACGTGTGGTGATGGTCTTGGAGACGGTCACATCATCTATGCACTTGCCGATGTAACTGGTCACAGATGAAGTGTACTCCTCCAAGTCTGTGGTGGTGCTGTAGGTTGCAGCCTCCCTAAACATTTGCCAGTCAGTGTGCTCAAAGCAGTCCTGAAGAGCAGAGATAGCTCCTGATGGCCATGGTCTCACCTGCTTTAGAACCGGCTTTGATCGTCTGACGAGCGGTCTGTATGCTGGAATTAGCATAACAGAGATGTGATCCGAGTATCCGAGGTGGGGGCGGGGCTCTGCCCGGTGTTGGTGTAGACAAGGTCCAGCGCGTTCACTCCTCTCATAGCAAAGTTCACATGTTGGTGGAATTTAGGGAGAACTGACTTGAGATTCACATGGTTGAAATCTCCAGCAACAATAAACAGTCCGTCAGGGTGTGTGTTCTGCAGTCCGCTGATAGCACTGCGGTGAATTCCCTCGGTAGATAAAACGGTCTACACCTGACGACCATAAACTCCACTAGAGGTGAGCAGTAACTAGAGACCAGTACAGAGTTCTTACACCATTGTGCGTTGATGTAAACACACAGTCCTCCACCGCGAGTCTTGCCGCACAGGGCTGAGTCTCTGTCGGCTCGAAACGAAGCTAGTCCGTCTAGCTGAATGGCGGCGTCGGGAACTCTTCTGTGGTCTCGCGCAGCGCTTCCGGTGCCCCCTCTTTCGGCTGCCGGCTTCAGGCGAGGCCACGGTCTGGTTGGCGCAGCAGACCGAAGCCGCGTAGCGTCTCTCGTAGCTCGTCATTTATGGTGTTGTTTGGTCGATTCCGGTAGTGTAGCAGCATCTGACGGTCGTATACATGGACACCGGTTGTTCTTATGTGCATGTTCCAATGACACACGAAAAATAAACAACAATAAACAAAAAGCACCGTTTTTGTATCCGGAGCAGCCGCTGCAAGCTATGGCTGCGCCGCCGCCATCTTGGTAGAATCTTCAAAGAATGATCCTACTGGACTCTTGTTCTTAGGATGCAGTATGAAGCTAGAACTGATTAGAATTGTTCCTGAGTATGAATAGTTCCTGGTTGGAGCTTATGGAAGTTGTAATTCTTTTAAACACAAAGTTAGATGCATCCTGCAACTCTGAGTCATGCTCTACACCGTGTACTGGGTAACATACTTGTTCACCTTGGGCAGTCTTCACCTCCATAGTTGTAGGTGACCTTCTTCTTCTTCTTCTTCTTCTTCTTCTTCTTCTTCTTCTTCTTCTTCAATGTGGTTAAAAAAATGTAAACACAATGTTAAAAGCAAACTACAAAATCAGAACTTCACTTAAACATAGTATAATGTAATTTAAGGAGTACAGCTGAGGTGCAACTTCTTACCACCATGTTTTTCCTTTCCACTTGAATCCAAACAAATGCAGCACATGATGGTGTCAGGCAAAAAGAGTCAGGATCGACGCTTGCAGATTTGTTAACAGGATTTGTTATACAAACAAATTAAGCAGCAATGTTGAATCAGCAACCACAACCACAAGACCACCACAGAGCAGGAATTATGTGGGTGATGGATCATTCTCAGCACTGCATTGACACTGATGTGGTAGTTGTTGAGGCGGTCTTAATGTTATGACTGATCGGTGTACATGTCTAATACTGTGTAATATGTCTAATAATGTGTAATACTGCATTGATGTACTTCACCTCTAATTTGACTGTTTTATCAGTCTTCAAAGCAACATGGCAAACAGACTCCTGATGTGTGGTGGGATTTTAATCTGCAGGGACATTTTTTTTTTAGAATTAATCTCTGTCTGCATTCCATCCTTCATTCATGTCTGTACAGAGAGGTGTTGCTTTACTGTATCTATCCAACATGTCATTTTTAATAAACTATACAGGAGTTTCTTTGGCTTTTAATAATGTAATGTAATAAATGACACCATGAAATTAGGTTTCAGAATCAACTTACTTTATAAACAGAAACAAGGGAGTTCAGTTAAATGTCCTGTGCAATGCTAGCTAATGTTAGCTTTACAGACAGAACCTGTTTTAATATCCATTATTACTTTCAGCTGTAGTTGCTTTGAGCCACCAATCTAAAAATAATGTTTCATTCGTTTGGTTTTTTTTTATCAGATTTTTCTGTTCCACCTTAAAGGCACTGACACTATGACTATATGATTTAAGGTGGAACAGAGTAATGTGAACAAGAAGCAAATTAAGAGGGAAGCCATCTTGAACCTCATGGTTTGTTGCTTTACCGGAGTACGACTTTCTCTGTCTACAAATCCATCTGGTGTCAAGAAGACGTTTTAGTAATACATAAAAACGCTGTTGGTGTCACAAGGCTGGGGTTGAATCCAAAAGCAGGTTTTAATGGCAAACAGATCAGGGCAAACCAAGCAGACAAGGGGCAATCACAAAATCCGGAATCGTAAGACAGAAACAAGGTCAATAAGCCAGGTAAGGATCAATACAGAGAATGCTTCGAACAAACAAGACGTCGCACCTGAGTGCGGTTAACGAGTCCTTAAATACCGTTTACAACAACTATACCGGAAATGGGTGAACCACTAAAACTTAGGAGAGAGCGACCTCGTGTGACGGGGAGGTGAATCACCAGGGCCGTTGGTAACAGTTGGTCCTTATTCTGTATATTTTACAGAAGCGCTGAACACTTACTGAACACTTTCCAGCATGTTGGAGCCTGCTGTGCTGTGCTCCCATCAGCAGTGCTCTGACCAATGCTCCGACAAACTCTTACTAGGAACAGCTTCCTTCCTGAGTTTTCTAATTTATACATTTAGCCGCTTTTTGATACTTAATTCAGGTTCTATCGTCATTTAAAACACATTCTTGCTCTAACCTTGCCACTTAACTCTGAACTGGTTTGTTAATTATGTGAATAATAAAAAAAAGGAGAGATTAAAAAGAGTAAAGAAACAAACAATACAAAAAATTCCACCTGAATTTAGTTCAACTATTGTATAAAACTCATCTGTCAGCTTTGTCATTTTGTCTCAAAACAAATACGCATAATCTGAGAAATATCAATCTTTGACAAAAGTAATCACTCAAAGTGGGTACAAGCGAATTTACCATGGCATCAGAAAGAAATTGGAGTATGTTGTTTATAGAACCACTAGAACCATCAGGTAACTGCAGAAGTTATGTACTCATTTAGCACAGCTCTTTATTTTATTATGGATAAAGTATTTAACGTCCATCCATCTCTATATTTTAAAGCATTCTCATTCTCTGTGCATTTTAAACAGGCTGCTTTTCCTGGGACCTGTAACTATTTAAGGAATACAGATACATTTTTGGACTGCAGCCTGCTCCTCTTCACTCCATGCACAGATTGAGAAGACTCTGAAAGCAGCAGCTGTTACGCTGGGACAGGACGAGGAGGCAGGATACAAGTGCAAGTCTTTAATGTACAACAAACAAGATGCACAAACTCACTTTATTAAACAAATAGTCTTACAAGTGCTGCACTGGGTTGAGGCGGGATGCAAGCGCACAGTGGTTTTATTGGCTTCAGTCCAGGTAACAGGGTTCAGAACACAGGTGGGAATGACTAAGGACATGTCCATAATTAGAAAACAAACAAAACATGGTTAAAGAACTGAAGTCAAACACTACAAAACGATAAACGAAAACTGAAAGGAAAACACAGTAAAGGATTACACAGGGAAAACAGCTAAGATCTAACAAAGGTACAACAGCTCAAAACTAACACAGGGTGAAAAACAGCAGAGACTTCACAAACAGACAGGGCAAACAAAAGGGGCCTTAATACAAGTCCTAATTTTGATCGGATGTGGGCATGGGTAGAGCCAGGGCGGAGCAAGAAGAGCTGTGCGATAACAAGAAGTGACCGGAGGGGGCGTGTGAAACATGAACAGGGACAGGCAGGCAGACAGACAGACAAATATGTAACATAACCCCCCTCTAATGCGTAGCTCCTTGTCCTGGGCGGCAGCCGGCAGGGCAGGAGTCTCGGGGACCACGGGCAGGGCAAGAGTCTCGCAGGCAGGCGGGCCGGGTGCGGCGTCCACGGGCGCGGGAGGGCCGGGTGCGACTTTCACGGGCGCGGGGGGCCCTGCGGCGACGTCCTCTGCGGCAGGCGGCCCTGCGGCGACGTGTTCGGAGGCAGGAGGGCCTGCAGCTACCACCCTCCTCCTCTGCCTAGACCCAAAGGCAGACAGAACGAGAGTCCAGAACCTATCTAAAGAGGGAGGCAGGCCCACGTCAGCCGCCCAGCCTGAGGCAGGCGTGCGCAGCAACATGTCCCATGTAATCACAAATGTATTCATGTTTCCTCCCACCTGTTCCCTTTGTCCTACTGTACATACTGTAACTCATGTTTCCATGCAGCGTGGCACAGTGTAAAACTCACTATATTACAAGACATAACAGGTATATAGGATAGACGCCATACCTGGATATATTGGTGCCGGAGTTCCTTAACCCTCTTTCAAAAGGAACTGTGTACAACTGCTTCATGCGAACTCTGTATTTAGTCAGAGTCCGGGCAATGGTTGTCAGGCTAATGCTTTCCACATTGTGAAATAGCTGGTTATTTTCTATTATTTTGGTCTGAATTTCTCTAGATTTTATTCCATTGTCAGCAATGACCATGTCTACAATTGCATGCTCCTGGTCTTCACTCAGGAGTTTTCCCCTTCCCCCAGAGGGAGGCAGACGCTGCATCCTTTACAGTAAATAAACAAAAATACAACATGTGTATTAGCGGTGGGACCGGTGGCCTGCAGTTACTGTAAGATATAGCATCAGTAGGAATATACTTGTAAAATGTATTGTGTAGGGGTAGTGTCGGGAAGTGGTTGGAGGTTGCTGCAGGGAGGTGCCGAAGAGGTGGTGCAGAAGATCGCTTCGGCCCAGGCTCTCTTAGCTCGGTGATAAGAGTGTGGTTCTTGGCGTCGCAACAACTGGCTTAGAGTTCAGAGTTCGAGTCCGAATCCTTCCTTATTCTATCAGACTTGGGTTGAGGTCTAAGTTAAAAGTAAACTACGCTGGCCAAGCGGAGGCTTCCTCTTAACTATGAACTCAGGGCAGTGAGTACCAGCCTCACAGTGGTTTTAACAAAACAAACGCGTTAAACAAACAAAGCTTTCAGATCTGGTCTAACCTCGAGGTTGGCACCAAGTTTCTTTCGGTGTTCCTGGATTGAATCTGGAGAGAACTTCGTCGAGTGTCTTGAAGTCACCGAAGGTTGGTCGCTGTATTCGGACTGCGCGAGGAATTTTATCCACAACCAGTGCCGTCCTTTGCAGGACGAGTCTCTCTTGCTCATTGGGCCTGTAATACTGAATATTCATCAGGGCCCCCCTTATTGGTGCCTTTTGATCTGTTGTATGTCTTTTAACCTTCCCCCCACAAACGGAAAGCATGTACCACTTTGTTAGATTCTCATATAAACTCTGACAGTGGTTTAATTTCATCTGTCAGCCTTAATAAAAAGGAAAAACAACCTTAACAAATAAAAAGGAGAAACAACCTTACAAAAAAAAAAAAAGGGGAAAACAAGCTGAACACACATGTACTAAACAATGGATAACACAGGGTTAGCATTCCTGGTATTACACGGAGGCTTAATCACCCTAGCGTTGTTCCTTTCATCAAGTCCCTGGGTTCATACGATGCTGCAAAGATCTTGAACCAAGAATACAAATAGTCCTTTTAATCATGCGTTTTGAGATCATGATCCAGGGGTGAATTTTCGTTAGGTTGTTAGCTTGATCAAGAGCCTCCAGCAATACTAGAATGTCCTCAGCTTGGGGACATACTTTCCCCCCTTTGGCTCAGGGAGGACTTCTTGGGCTCTTCGAGACGTGTAGGATAGAGGTGGCTGAAAAGAGTAAGGGTCAGTTGACACACGATTCATAAGTTCACAGTCGACGCTCTTTTAGGGTTAGTAGGAGGAGAGTGGGGGCATTGGCTCAGGTTAGTGTGGTGTGAAATGGTTGAAACTAGCTTATACTGGTTCCTGTAGCATTATGAGGACAGGGTCCTCCCTTTCTTCGTCTGTTGACCTGGCAGGTTGCTCAAGGTTTCTGCGCCTCATAACTTAACTACCCTGTCAGACCAGGTGTTCAGTTTACCCTGAAGAGCCTGGGCACGTCTGGCCAGTATGTAGGCTACCGCAAAGGTAACAGTATACCCTAGCCCTACGAGAGCAGCTAATAGTGTGTCGGAAGTTGACCATGAATAGGTGGGTGGTTGGATCAGCCATGGTTTTGATGAGGCAATCTCTTTGAGTACTTCACCCACGGGGGCTAGGTCAATAACCCGAGTACCTTCGTACTGGATCTTTTCAAGGGTGTTGGGATCTAGCTCCAGGGTGTGTTTTGCAAAGAAGTCGGAAACCTCGATTTCACTCTCATATTGATCTGGGTTTAGGTGGTACAGAGTTAAATCCTCGACATGGAGGATAACATTGTTGGGTACGTCGACCCAGAAAGTTTGACTGGGTAGTGGGATGCGGTCAGACGTATCGTGTTGATCATATGTCAACGTTGCCTCTCTAGAGGGTGTATTCACCAACCAACGGTTAGCCACTATCTCAGCTTGAGTGGAGGGTATTTGGGGGTGACAGTAGCAGGGCACTGGGACTCACTGATCATAGGCATTAATCCGCAGATGCCACTGGTGCTGTCACAGAAAGGGTGTGCTAGAGCAGAGATAGTGGATTTTCTTGGACAGTGTACACATGCGTAGGTTTGGCACTAGGTACAGGTTAGGGTTGCTGTCGTGGTAAGCCACAACAGGCGGAGTTTGTACTTTAACGTGATTGTCACCTTGCCAAAACCCAACACTTATCACTTCTTTGAGCCTGTAGATGTTCTCTGCGGCTATGATGGGTAAATTAACCAGAAACGCGAGCTCCCTGTCTTGGGGATTAACATAGATGGGTACTGCGCTGCCTAGGGTATATGCCAAGTGGGCTTGGAGATCTGACACGCTTTCTCGGGTTGCTGTGGCAAGCGCATTTTGCACAAGAGACAGTGGAATCAGGTACGGGGGAATTCTACTGATTGCCAAACTATCCACAGAGGAACCTATATCCCGCAACATATCCGACATTAGCATATTTACCAGTTGGACGTGGGCATGGTCAACCTGAATGACTGAGATCAGTGAATTTACCGTCTGTATAGTTTTGTTCAGTGCGATGCTATGCTATGCGTGTTAAGCACTACTATGTGCCTTGTGTTTGTCCGATAGTCTGTAACTGTTCCTGCTGAGTGTTGAGTTGCGTCTTGATGTTGGGGAGTTCTGCTTGCAGCTCGCCCAGTTGGCGTTTGACAGTGGACAAACTGACAGCATTTACTGTGGAGGTGCCTAGTCCTAGGAGAGGTCCTGCCGTTGCGGCCGCGATTAGCAAACCTCCAAAAAAAAATGCTTAGGTTGTTTATTGGACCTGTTCAGTTATGACTGGGTAAGGGTGAACTACTGTAGTTGCTGTAGCATGTGGGTAGTGTCTGCTTCAGCATGCCTGATGGTGTCCATGGTCCACCTGGCTCCAGCCCAACCCGTCTGTGGAACATTTTTTCTGCATACCTTCCCATGGGTTTAACCTGACGTACACCTTCTGGGTGTGGAGACGACAGTTAGTGACTAATAATCCGGGTTGATCTTTCAACACGATCCCTGAATTTGGTCCAGGTTCGACAACCTCGGAGAGCACGGCGGGGGTTATTGCGGCGGTGATCAGGAGCATGAACAGCCGGATCATCCTAACGAGAGAGGCGGACACGATTAGGTGTTTATCAACGTTGTTTTACCTAAACCTTGATCGAACCCTTTCGCAAGGTACCCCGCTTTGGCCGAGGGGTCAGACTACTACTACGTTATTCGCAGCCGAGGTTATGTCAGAGATAGACGCACTTTGTCAGACAGTAGTCGATCATAGGGTGTGGGTATGATTTAAGACTTAGAAAGGGCTGAAAATATTTAGAATGGGATGCTGATGTCCGTAACCAGTTTATCCGACAGTTAGTGCTCGACACTCAGGGGTGTCGTGCAGTCTGGTTAAATTCGTGATTTAACTTGGGACACTAGTGGCCCCGACGAGTCCCATGGGGGTGTGATGTGGTTGCGGTGAACCCATTTTAGGGTCGGCTCTTCCTGACCTTTGTTGATCCTTATTTGATACACGACAAGTGAGAGTTTGTCGGTGATCAGGTGGGGGCCTGCCCAGTGGGGTTAAAAACTTGCACGCCAGCTTCCCAGTACTCCCCAGGCCTGCCAATAGGTTGTGCAAAGGTGTAGTACCATACCTTGTCTCCCACCTGTAGTTCATTATAGAACGACTTTTGGTCATAGTAGGTTTTGCGTCCTTCGGCGCTTTTCCTGTGCAAAAGCGAAAGTGGCTCGAACGTGTTTTCTCAACCCTTCCATGTACTCATTCGTGGTGTATGTCACCGCTATGCTAGCTTCACCTGGCTGGTAGAGCAGGTGTAGAGGGAGGGTCATTCGTCTCCCTGTCATCATTTCAAAAGGTGATGCACCTGTCGACGCATGGGGTGTGGCTCGAATGGCCATCAGGACCAGGGGTACCTTAACGTCCCAGTCGCCGTAGTTGGCAAAGACATATTTCGGTTGGCTCGCTCGACTTGGCCAGAGGACTGGGGGTGGTAGCTGACATGGAAGTTAGCTTTCAATCCCAGGAGTTGCCAGAGCTGTTGCATCACTTCAGCTGTGAAGTGCGTGCCTCTGTCGGAGCCAAAGCGGATGGGGAGACCGAAGCGGGAGAAAATGTGGTTTATTAGCAGGTAGGCCGTAGTTAGGGCCGTATCAAGGTAAGCACTCCATCCACTTGGTGAATGCACAGGTGACTGTAAGGAAATACTTGTTACCTCTGACAGTTCTGGTGAGTGGTCCCACCCAATCTAGTTGGAGGTCTGACCAGGGGAAGGTTATCCCTCTTTTTTGCAGAGGGGCCCTATGGAGCGGGTTTGACGGTTGAAACTGGCAGCAGATGAGGCAACCTTTGATGTAGTCTGTCATATCTTTCCTCATATGCGGCCAGTATGCTACCTCCCGGAGTGCGTGGAGTGTAGCTTTGACGCCTTTGTGACCTGCGGTTGGAGAGTCATGGGCATGTGTAAGCATTACCCCCCTCAGGCACTGAGGCACCATGAATGCAGTGTGAGTGTGGGCGTCAGTGCCATGAACAAGCAGACCCTTGACCATACTAAGGGAGGATCGGACATTGAATAAGAGTTTCAAACCCTGTGTGGTTTCAAAATCCATGGCCGTTAGGTCATGTTTAGTGGGGTCGGAGAGGTAGAGAGCCATTTTACGTATGGCAGAGTCAGCGGTTTGTAGGGTCACAAGGTCCAAATCGCAGGGAACGCAGGGGCGAACGAGACAGTGCATGTCAAGTGAGACGTATCTGCTTTGGCTTGCCTGCGAGTTATAGCCAGAACTGCAGGGGTGGGTGGGCTAGGGAATTGACTGGGGTTGAATGCCCATGGAGTGCCTGATTGCGCCCCATGTTTGGCCAGGTTATCGGCCTGGTCATTGAGCAGTTTGTCTTCCCCCGGAGTACGTGAGTGCCCTTTGACCTTTTTGCAGTAGATGCGCATATTGTGGGTTTCTACTAGATGTTCACAGGCGGCAAAAAGTTCTGTGTTTGACTTGTTTACTTGCTGATGTCATGAAGTTATTCTCCATGTGTTTAGGTGGCATGTGAAGCTAAGGCAAGCATAACTAGAATCTGTGCAGATTACCAGTGTGTTTACCTGACCTTGTACTGCTAGTTGCAGAGTAATGAGGACGCTGGCAACTTTGGCATATTGCAACGATTGGGACCCCAGTTTAAACGTTTGGGGTTCATAGGGTATGTCATTGACCCATACTATGCCTACACCTGCGAGCATGTCTGTCTTGCGACGAAAGGAACAACCGTCTACGTATACAGTGACCATATCCTTGCATGCGTTAGGGTCATAGTAGTAGTGGCTCGTTTGCACGGGCAATGGGCCGTCTGGGGCCGGGGTGGTTAGGGCAGGATCATTGTTCTCGCACCGGCGGCAAGAAGAGAGTCCAGTGCCTAGGGGAAGGTTTCGTTTTTTGCGTAGCGGACGACTATATCGAAACTTTGTAATGCCATGAGCCACAAGGCCACGCGGGCATTGGTGACGATACCATCTCTGATCCGTTGACTGTTGAGGAAGGTCACTGGTTGGTGGTGGGTTTCAACTACTACTCTCTGGCACCCAAGGTAGTTGGAGAAGTGTTTGGCAGCCCACACAGTGGCTAGCAAAGCCTTCTCGCAGTTGTTGTATTTAAGTTCTGGTGCTTGCATTGTTTTGCTTGCGTAAGCTACTACGCGTTTGTCCTGATCGTGTACTTGGTACAGGCCAGCGCTAAGGCAGTATTTAGAGAAACCCACCCCCAGGTGGAATTCCCTGTTACAGTCAGGGTAGGCCAGGCATGGGGCTGTGGAGAGTTTGCTTTTCAGGGCTTGCGTGGCCTGCTCCTGGGGTGCACCACCTGGACTGGTATGGTCCAGAATCCGGATGCTACATCAAGTGTGGAGAAGTACTTAGCATCTCTAACTTTTGGGAGCTCTTGGTCGAGCTGCGTCATTGGCCATCGAGACAGCGGCACCTGCTGGTTTAGTTTGTGATAGTCGATTGTTAATCGCCATTTGCCATTTGGTTTTAGCACTGCCCACAGTGGTGCTGAGTAAATCCTGTTACACAGGCGGATGAAACCTTTATCTAACAGGTCATCAATAATTTCCTGCACAGGTTCATATGATGCCAAGGGAATTTTGTATTGGCGTACAAAGGTTGGCGGAGCACCCGGGCTTGGTTAGGCCACAATCCGCTGAATCCTTGGCAAGGAAATTTCGGTATTTCAGGAGAACGTTGAGGAGTTTGCTGCGCTCTGAATCACTGTTTAGGGCATCGGCATCACTGAGCACCTGTTCTAGTTGTGTGGTGAATTCCGGATACGGATGTTCCTGCGTCGCGACTGGGGAGTATTCTAACTCCACTTGAGACAGTGCTTGAGGTTTCTGTGGAGCTGATGGTGGCTGAGACTCGAGTGACATGACTGTGACCGTCTGTAGGGTCAGCTGTTTGTCATCAGTCAGGTCGATTCTGCAGACAGCATCATGCTTCAATTTTAGTACAGCAAAGATAGCTACGGCTTTCGACGGTTTAGTGTATATAACTGCGTCAGGGTCCTCGAGGAGTAGTGAACTAGGAATTTGCCCGAGCACAGGGAGCTGAAGCTCAAAGTCATGGAACCTAGTACTGATCAACCAGCCTAACATAGTGGATTGAGGGATGGTTCTCTCTTGAGCTGTGCTGTTTTGAACTAACAAATAGGTGGACCTGGCGCGCAGTTCTACCAATGGGGTTGCTTCGACTGTGAGATGCCGGTTGAAACAAAGCATGTATGTGTTCGAGGCGCTGACCGGGGCATATGGTCAGGGGCACGGGCACATTTGCAGTTTTAGCTGCTATTATGACATGACTGTCACTAGTGACCTGGCATGCTTCTGGGATGGTTTGTCCAGATTTTAAGTTTTCCGGGTCAGGGCGGTTACAATTTCCTCGAGCTTCAGTTAATGACCACAGGACATTATTTACGGTATCTACACGCACATCTAACCTGACGAGCACATCACTTCTTATATACGCGGCATGAGGTAAGTTTGGTACGACTAACATGAAGTGGGTGAGCGACTTCCGATTCCAGCTCAGGGTCAAGGTGCAGATGCCATCTGCGGCTAGTACGGCTTTGGGGCCTGGATCGAGAGGGAAGCGGTGCGAGGTATTGACAAAACAGAGGTCAGGGTTAGTTGACTGTAGTGAATCGAACAGTTCTTTACTCACGGAGGATTTGTCAGCCCATAGAGCTAAGACGGTGTCACGGACGTGCGCCCCCTCAAGCTGGATACCGTTAACGACTTGAGGACAATAGTGGTTGCTAGACTCTGGGGACTGAGCTAGTGCGCATAGAAAGGTGTGTCTTTGTTCGAGGGCCGTGTTGGGGGGCCAGGAAGTGGCATAAGCCACATTGACAGGTGGCTCTGGTTCTTCGCTGGCCTCAGCTATAGCTTGTAGGTTGAGGGGTCCATTGTAGGCCCTGATTTTCGCATCGAGGCGATAGCATTGGGCATCCCTGTCACGTGGGAGTGGGAGGTCCGTAAACCTCTGCCCATATTTTTGAGCGTTTGAAATCAATTAGTGTTCCAAACGGGTTAAGCAGGTCCTTGCCAACTAATAGTGGAATGGTTTCGAGTGGGGACACGTGCACTGAGTGGACAAGGCTCATGGGTCCAATTGCCAGCCTTATCAGGGCCATTGACTTGAGGGTGATGCCCGTATGTGAGTATGGCTGGATTTTCAGGGAGCAGTCTAATAGCTGTAACTCACGATTTGCCTGACGTGCTATGTCCCTCACCTGATTAAATAGCCCAGATGACATCAGGGTGATGTCAGAGGCCGTGTCTAGCAGAGCCTCATGTACAAATTCATTCTCTAATGTGGTGGCGACAGAACTTGCGAGCAACCCCTTTTTCACGGAGATGCCCTAGGAACCTTTTGGAAAGGGGGCTCGCCCTGAATGACTGGGGAGTCAGCACTAGTGGGGCCGTCCTTTGAGTCCAGTTGGTCCACCAGAACTGCACTGGCAGGGGTAGGTGGGTCATCCCCTTCTGGGGTGGACTCACATTCTTCTGGACTCACAGGCACGACGGATGTATGCGGTGGGGCTGGTATGGGTTCTACTCTACTGCGGTTAACCTGGGATTCCTGCTCGGCTATCCCTACAGGGGTGACTGGGCCTGTGGGAGATGGCTCTGAATCCAATGTTGTAACTGAAAAGGGGTCAGCCTTCTTATTGCGCTTCCTTTTTAGATCCTGAAGTGTTTGTACCATGAGGTCTAGATCTTCCGTGTCTCTTGGCCTGCTCCGGTTTGCCCTGCGTGTGACTATTCTTGTTAGGGTACTGCTTTTTCGTTACGTCCCCATTACCTGCTCCTTGGCGAGATGAATTAGGTGGGTTCGGTTCACTCCTATTTTGGTAGGACTATTGGTTATCTCTACTATTTTCATGAAACTGGCGGTCGCCCTGGGGGTTAGGTGAGAACCGGTTTCCGCGGTGTCCAGAGGCGGGCTTGTAGTCCCAGCCTGTTTGGTTTCGGTTCCCTCCGGACCAGTGGCGGCGAGCGCGATTGTAATCATGACTATTCTGCTGAGGTTGGGGTGCCTCACGATCGTTTTTGAATGCGGGGGTTTTGGAGGGAGCCTGGTGGGTCAGGGTTAGGGGCTCCTTGCAGTTCCATGGTCAGAGGTCGAGTGTCAACACTCAGAACACTAGGAGCTTCTACCCGTTTGTTAGTAGTCTGCTGGTACTTTGCGAATCCCCTAATGGCCAAGTCGTGCAATTGTTTGCTATTTAGTGTACGTGGGCATGCTGCAACGCCTAAGAAATGGCTGGTGTTTGGATGGAGGTTCTGGACGAACAACGACTTGAAGTGCAAGTCTTCTTCCATCCCTGGTTCATTTCGGGGGGCGGAAGAAAGCCTGTCTAAGTTAGAGAACTCTTCAACCAAAGCCTGACAACATGCTATAATTAGACGGACGGAGATAGGCTGACGCTCGATAAAGCTACTGACTTCCCGGCTGGAGGTCACCTTGATTAGGTAGGTTTTGTTTTCAGCTGTGGCAGTAGGGAAGTTCCGTAGGTAGTCTATATCCTTTAGGTAGATATGGACATCATTGGATCCGTCTGGTTTGGGTTTGAAGCGAGCTATGTTGCACGCGATCTTATCTAGGTCTCGATCAGAGGGGTCTTGGGCCGTAAAACGGTTCCAATGTGCACAAGATGACTGCGGGGCTGTGGTTCCAGGGGTTGTGTTCCAGGGGTGGTCACCCCCCCCGAAGACAGGGGAAGAGGCAAGTTCTACACCCTCGGGAGGCTGGAAGGATGGCCCATTGGGCCCTGTTCTCGGTACTGCTGGTGGGTCGGCCTCTAAATCAAGAGAATACTGTAAGCTTCTCTTAAGGTCTGAGAGCTTTCCCTCGTAGCCTGCCGAGGGGGGAATGGCCTGTTCCTCACGTCGCCTCAATTCCGCTATGTCGCTTCCGGATTTAAACACGGACTGTTTAGACATAATTAACTTTTGACAAGTGTTAGCTCTTCCTCAGTGTCAGTCTGACGTGCTCTGAGTTGTCCTATTCTACTTTGAGTTCGTCCAAGGAGTTCTGTAGCTTCGGTCGCATCACATTCTAACCTCACCAGCTTAGTTTTGGAGGCATCCAATTCGCGCTCGCGCCATGAGAGTTGTTGGGTTAGGCTACCGACCTCAATTGTTAAGGCAGCTTTCTCGTCTTTGAGCTGCTGGCAGGTTTGAGAGGCACTTCATCTAACTCATGTTGGTTGGTTTTAAGTTTGGCTATGGCCAGGAGAGCCATTTGGCCTAAGACCTCGATTAGGGTCTATATCTAAGGCATTTAGCTGACGATCTTATCCAGAGGGACTTACAAGGTTAATCATATTACAGGTAGGCCAATGTAGTGTTAGGAGTCTTGCCCAAGGACTCTTATTGGTATAGCACAGCATAGTCACCCAGAATGGGAATCGAACCCCAGTCTCCCACAGGGGCAGTAGTTTTCTGGTGAGTAGTGGTGTTATCCGTTGTGCCACACCAACCACCCTCCTGTCACCTTTTAAGTAGCTATCCAACCAACCAGACATTTGGGAGTCTAGATGGGATGGGCTGGCCTCTTGGACAGCGGCTGCAGCTCCTGGTAGCAAGGTGGCAGTCATATCTGCCAAAGTGGCTTCTAAATCTGCCAGGAGAGTTTCTTTACTGGAGATTGTCAGAAGGGATCCTTCCACCATGTTTAGCTAAGGTTTAGTTGGCAGAGGAGTTAAATGGGGAATTGAAGTAACTGGGTCGGATCGTAAGGATCTCAGTGTCGTTACTTTTATCCGTTTCAATAACCGTGCGTCCAAGGGGGTCTTTTAGTGGTCTGCAGTGTAGTTTGCAACCTGCTTGGGGCCTGGCGGACACTGGCGCAGTCAGGGAATGTGCGTAGACACTCGACCTTATGTTAGGTTAATAACGGTTGGTACGACGGGGTTTGTCCACGTGTTTAATAGCTCACGTGTGTTTTAGATGTCCGATGGTGGAACTGAAGGGTTGTTACCTTAGTGTCGATAGGGCGTTGATATTATGTTGGTTGGCGTGGTATGCCAAGGTATAGGGCCAGGGGTAAGGGACTATTACCTGATAATGCACACCTATATCACATGCAGCAAGTTGAGCCCGTCCGGCGCGAATTTATCAGTTGCGGAATTTCTGACAAAAAAAAAAAAAAAAAAAAAAAGCACTGCTTCCATACTTGGCACAACAAATACATAGCTTGGGACACATGGGGGTAAACAGCATGGTTCACAGATTTACATCGGTATGGTGGAACCCCAAATTTCGGGCACATGCATCTGATATAGTGCAACGATGTGTGTTGTGTCAGTCCAATGACACAGCAATGGGTGTTTCATCACCTGAAGTGCACGCCATGGCACCCCCAGGTCCATTCAAACATTTGCAAGTTGACTACATTACGCTGCCACCTTGTCAAGGTAAACAAGATGTGTTAATTGTTTGTGACAAATTTCCCCGTTGGTTGGAAGCATATCCAACAAAAAAGGGAACTGCATCGCATACAGCCAAAGTGCTTGTCCAAGATTACATCCCACGTTGGGGACTGCCGGACAGCATAAACTCTGATCAAGGCACACACTTCACTGGAAAGGTTGTCCAGGAAGTGATAGAACAGGTAGAATGCCAAAATCAAACCATAAAACAGCGACTGTCCAAATTACATCAAAGTGGGGTCCCTTGGCTGAATGCTTTACCTGCCGTGTTGTGCAGCATTAGAGCAACACCTACACGCAAACTGGGACCAAGTCCATATGAGATCATCACAGGTCGACCCATGTCTTTACCGGGAACTATTGACCTCAGACAGGCAGATGTACATATTACGTCTGATGCCCTGTTGAAATATTGTGAAGAACTCACAGATTCACCGAGTTCTGCGTGGCAATGCGTCAAAGACGCATGGACTGAACCACCAAAAGGGGGGCATATGATTGTGCCAGGAGAGTGGGTTATGATTAAGTATCACACCGCTATTCCGTTAGAAGCTAAATGGAAAGGGCCATTCCAAGTACTTTTGGTCACAGATGCAGCAGTATTATGCCCAGGACGGAAAACATGGACCCATGCTTCTCATTGCAAAGTGGTACTGCCACCATAAATAGGGATAGATGGGTTAACTAAAAGGAGAGCCCTGAAGGAAGAACTGCTGGTTTTTAGGCTGGCAGGGGCCGACCTCTAAGGGTGAAGATTCCCTATTCCCCAAATGCAATTAGTGCTCCTCCCTCCTTTTACTTACTTAGCAACCCAGGATAGGAAAGGTCAGGGTGGTACCATTTTGAAGCGTTGAGTCATAATTATTTCTATTAATCTGCCAGGTATATAAAGACTACAAGATACTGCTTACGTATGTCAGTGTCTTACAGTGAACTCCAGAACGGTGTCTTACCAGATGCTGGATGAACAACTTGCTGATCCCAAGATTATATTCAACCTGCACCAACTTAGGATCTAAGGAAGGCTATCTGCACCCGAAGACTTCAACTTTGAAGAAGCCATCTGGCCATCACCCAGATAATGCAGCCGGAAAAAGCAACTGCTACCGCAAACATGCCGAGAAGAAATCTTGAAATGTTTCATGTGTCAATTATTGGATTTCTTCTGTGTACACCCATGTCTAGGCATAACTATTCTCAAACGTGACAATGATAATTCATTTGAGACTCTATTCAATTTAACCACACAGACAATGTTTCCAGGAAAGAATGTCTGTATTCCCCATCCAGTCATAGCCTGGACTGCTCATGCAATCTCTGACTGTGATACTTGTCGTCTGTTACAAACAGTAGTACCTTCTTCTGAGATTAGCACCTGCCATAACATGTCTCGGTCAGAACCGTCTCAGTGTTGTACACCTGGTAAAGCAACATGTAAACAAACATATGCTCCAGGTCATAAGATCGACGATATAATCACTCCATATAAATATTCTTGGTGTGTGGAAAACTAAATGTCACCATATCTTGGAGAAATTCCTAAACCTTTGTGTGCGTATGTGATACGACTTAGCCAAATAGATAATATTCATACCTCTAAACATCAATCCAGTTTTACAGCAAATACATTAAGAGATTGTATTTATGACACTAAGTCATGGATTAATTGGTTGTCTATTACTAAAGTTTGTCGTATTCCCGCACCTACAGGAACATATTGGCTATGTGGAAACTCTGCATTTAGTGAACTACCTGCTGGTTTCAGCGGTCGGTGTTCATTTATTTATTTATTTATTTATTTATTTATTTATTTCCAGCAATGAGACCACAACCAACCACACAAAATAAAACCAAAGAAAGGGTTAGCAAAGAGGAGCATGTAATAATAATAATAATAATAATAATAATAATAATAATAATAATAATAATAATAATTCACAGTTCTGTGGATACGCCAGTCTCACTAGAAGTACCTAATGGATGTGGTCCTGGTAACTGTAATGAACAAATATCAATAAAAGTTTATCAATAATACATATCCAGGTACTGCAAATGCCAAATTACACTCAAATGGCACTCTGGAAATAATTCCTCCTAAAAAGGGTAATCAACATCTAGTTCACGAGTTCCAAAAACATAACAAAAATTTAACTCCTGAATTATCAGCGGTCGCCCCATTACTGGATATTGAAGGTACCTACATTTTTGAGATAATACAGTGCAATGTCACACTAAATATCAGGTTAATACACATACTGGATTAAGATATACAAATGACGACTCCTTAGCTGCTGATCCTAACCCGGGCATTGAACATTTTACATGCATTCAAACATTCTGGGCTAGATTCTTAGGCGCACTCATCCCAAATTATGGTGTTATGCTTGCCTTGGATCAACTTCGAGCCCTAGACCACAACATTGAAAAACTTGCCAGCGACACCGCTCAATCACTGGGTGTCATTGCTACGACATTACAATCACAGACTGATGATACTGCAAAACAGAGTAGCATTAGACTGTCTTAGCACAACAAGGAGGAACATGTTCCGTAATCGGTCCTGAATGTTGCTCCGATGTTTTCGATCCAACTAATGACCTAAACCAGTATGCTAAAGAACTAGAGGATTTGCGTGACCGCATAAGTCACATGGATCAAGCAGATGTGAATTGGCTATATTCATGGTTTGGTTCATGGTGGGCTTACTGTCGTGATGGCCTTTTGATTTTTCTCTCAATTTGTATCAGCATTTTTCTGATCTATGTTATGATTCGGTGTTTCTGTTTTTGTGCCAACAAGCAAAACAAACATACATACAGATAGCACACGTCGATGTAGAGCAGATAGTGTTAACCAATCCTAGAACATCCAATTACATTTGATGTTCCGAGTTCCATACACTGAAACTCTACAGAAGGAAAGGGGTAAAATGTATTACTTTGTTTTAGTGATTATTAGTAGATTGAATACCCTGTTTAGGGCTTTCAAAAGGGGGTAAATTGTTGGATAATCAGTGCATTTTGTATTAGTGTGTATACATTTACCATGTGGTTAACAACTGCATTACCAGAATAGAACTGCATGCATGTATGACAGGACGGAGTCCCTGCGATATTGTTGTTCTCGGGGTTTTACAGGTCATAGGTCAAACACTACTTGGAGACCATTTGTTGGTCCTAGATAAGATCACACTCTCTTATTTGTTTCCTTCACACCAAGCCTGATGCCCATGGGTGAGCCACAGTTTCCTCTTTGGACAAAACATGTTTTTTTTTTGTGGGTGTGGTCACCTTTGCGACATGCTGATGGAGGTTATGCTTTTTGGCATATTTCTGTGATCAATAAATGTTGATTGCGTTGATGGGTAACCCAGCCCTAGTATGTTTCAGGAAGATGTAGTTGATCCGTTAAGACATGTCTCGAGTCCAAACTGTAATTTGATTTACAATTGGACTTGTCAAATTAATTGCTAACAAACTCTAGAACTGATAAGTCATCTAAATAACCCAGAAGTGTCCCTCAAAATACACATCACCAAAACTTCTCTAAAGCACTCAAACCACATACAGGTCTCAGTTAAGGTCTGAACATTTTAAAGATTGTGTCATACTTTGTTCTAAAATCACACCAAGTCATCAAAAAACCTTATTAAAGACCTGTTTAGCATGGTGTGATTTTTTGTATATTGAGAAAAGTTGTTTTTTGGTTTAACTAATTGTTTTGTTGGAAGACAACAGGGCTATTTCTGTGACCTAATCTTAGTACTGAGTTGATAAAGCAAGAAAATGAGCAAGTATTCAGTTATGAAAAATTACATTCCAACAACCTCTTAGGAAACTGTTATGACCAGTTGCTTCTTACCAGCATTACCTGATTAAATTAGGTTATATTAGCAGGCTGATGTTATAAATTACAGTACATTATACTGGTAATTCACATAGAACTATTAGAAGATGTGATTTTAATTATTTTTAAAAAATCTAATAAAATTTGTGGTCTTAATGAATTAGCTTATGATGGAACCTCCACTGGTCAAAATGCATGATTAATTTGCTTCTGCTTATTAACTCATTGCTTTCTGTAAAATAATTCATTACTTTTGGTTAATGTACTTCAAAAACCATGTTTGTTTTTTTGGTGTTTTCATAAAAACGCATGTTACCTATCAGTAAATATGTTCTGTTTGAATATTTATTTATATGCTTCAATTCAAGTTAATTTGCTTTTTTTACCTAATGTCTAATTTGATTAACATGTGCTTATGTTACAGTCAAGTAAAATAACATTGTGAGGGATGAAACTGAAACAGTCTCCTTCTCATTCTTTGAGGAAGCATCTAAACTTCCAAACTCCGATCCAGGACTTTCCTCCGGCTTTTCACTTAACTGGACAAAACACGGCGGAATAGAAAAAAGCAAAAAGCCAAATGTTTGCATAATTAGTTAATGTTTATTTTTTTGTTGTAGCAATGATTACCCAAGAATTGAAGACAATATCAGAGGTCTTAACAACTCAACCCTAATGAAGTGGTCCAACTGAATATAATCAGAATAAAAGTCTCAAGTTCACACCTACATTCTTTAATACTGTATCCAATTAACATGTGGTCCTGTTATGTTTAGACACAACACTTCTGTGGTTCTGTGATGCTCTTCAAAGCTTGGGTGTCTTATGGAACACTTCAGAAATACCCAGTAAGATTTTAGGAGGTATTAATGAATTCAGCCATTCCACTGACAGTTGCAGCTGCTGAGATCCTCTTCACATGCAAGATAGCTGAGAGAGGTTAAGAACAGGTGTGATAAGTTTTTTTGACATGACTACCTCCAAGATGCAGAGGGGGAGAGCTTCTGTAAATATTGTGAATCCTTGTAAGCAACAACTGTATTTTCTATGATTTAAAACGTTTATGTTCTAGAGGCTGTGACCTTGGAAGAAATCCTCACTTTCACAACTGGATGTGACTCCATTTCTCATCTGGGCTTTTCCCTTTACCACTCTCCACAGTTTAAGGAACACTCTGCATATCCAACAGCTAATACTTGACAACATCCTCAGGGTACCCACTAAGGCTATGTAATTTTAAAGTTCACAATGGAGTCTAGCATTTGCAGTGTGGCAGGGTTCGGAAAAGCATAAGGTGTGTGACCTGCAACACAGGCCCAGATTTTCTGTTATGTATTCTGTGGTGTATTTTTAGGTTTTTCCTCAAATTAAAAACATTGAAAAACTAAATATTGTTTTGTGATGTTCAGAGCAAACTTAGAATTATAAAAACAAGCAAAAAAAACAAAACAAAAAACCCCCAACAATTCTAAAGTAAATGGCATCAAATGCACCTGAATGATCGGTTGAGCTGATCAGCCAACACGCATCCTGTACAGAAAGGGGCAGAGCTGGCTCTACTTTCTGAGGAGGCTGGGGTCCATTAGGGTAGGAAGCTCCTGCAGATATTCTATCAGACTGTGGCGTCCAGCTGTCTCTTATGCTGTGGTGTGCTGGGGTGGAAGAATTAAGAAGAGAGACGAGATGCAACTGGACAAGCTGGTCAGGTGAGCAGAGTCGGTTGTTGGTGCGGAACTGGACTCTGAGGTGAAGGTGTCAGAGAGAAGGACACCGCACAAACTGCTGACATTTTATTATTGCACTGCCTTTTTTTATCTCTATGTTCTGAATGTATATTTTTACGTGTGTATTTTCTACTTGTTAACCCACAAGTGATTTTTGTAGACAGACTTCCATAACTAAATATATATTTTTCCTCATTCTAAAGTGAGATTTTTCTATAGCAGACTGTATTGTTGAGTCATTTTTTTTGCTGAGCCAGTACTTATGTTGCATTCTGTACAACCCTTTTTTAGATTGTTTCTGTGCTGTACTGTGTATTGATTACCTGAACTGACCATAATGTCTGAGGTGCCCTTACGCAAGGTACCTAACCCCCCCCAAAACGGCTCCCCGGGTGGATAGGGATGCCCATGGCTCCAGGCAAGTGTGTGTTTCATTTCACGGATGGGTTAAATGAGGAATACAATTTCCTGTGTGTGTAAAAGCACAAACGGCTCCAAAAAATAAATAAATAAATAAAAAAACCCACACACCACCTCTAGTTTTTGTAAACAGCAGACTACACAGGCAGCGCAGTATAATCAAAAACTGGGGCGAACAAACCACAGAGGAGGACGAGGAAGCAAGGAAGTACTGTCCAGTTAAGAAGCCAAAAACACAGTCCAAACAGAAACAAATCCAAAAGGAGCAAGCAGAGAGAAGGAAAACTGAAATAACCAAGCAGGTCAAATGCATGAGTAAAAGACAGGCGAGCAGAACACTGCCATTAAAACTCTGGAGAGAATGAACATAAGGGTAGCGCGTGATTGGCCGCTTGAGCCACACGACTGTGACATCACGGAGCAGGGTATTCTGGGGATTGGAGTCCTGGAAGAACCAGGACGCGTGGCTATTTGAAGTTTGATTTCTAGTTTATTAGCACAGCCACATTGTGCATTTCTACTTTGAGGTTAATAGGTTCTGTAATTTACAATTGTTTGGTAATATGTCCTGTTTTTAGGGTCACAACACTTTAGTTTTATATGGAATAAGCTGTCAAATTAGCTGGTAGCTAGTTTTGTTTAATACTGTGGGAGAAAGCAGCTTAAAAATTGCTACACGTAATTAGAGTACTGTTGAATGTGTTATTGGCAGGTTAAAATTAAATTTGACATGTAACCTGTAGACGACAAGTTTGCAATGTTGCATGTTGTCGCGTATGAGGTCCAGGAATCCTAGCTAGTTTTAAAAGCTTGTATTATTCACAAACAAATCTGTATGGAAACCAAACTAGTAGTTCTGTTGATGTAATTACACCTATAAGCACCAACCAATCAAACACCAAGGATTTCAATAGACTATATCCTGAGAGTGTCTTGAGAATAACGGGGTATATAGATGGTGTTGCGGTACAGGCATTTCACCCGCTGAATCATCTCAAGCGGGAGCAACATGGCCGTCGTTTTTGGTAAGTGTGTGTTTTACAGTTGTAGACGGTTTACAGTTTTTTTACGACTGCTAACAACCTTTTGTCCAATCTGTAGTCACATTTCCAAAACTCTAAACACAGTAAACGCAACATCAGCCCTAGTGGGCTATACCATTAATACAATTCATGTTGTTTTTGCATAAAATGCAATCATTTAACACGTTTCTACAATGCTTACATTTTCTGTACACACAAGGTTACCCAATAACAAACCTCTGGATCTTTCTTGTCTTATTTACAAATGCTTACACACAGCATGTCGAAAATGAAAACCTAAGGTTCAAAACCTTAAATATCATATAAAATGCAAAAAAAAAAAAAAAAAAAAAAGCAGATGAAAAGCTATCACTGTAACACACATCTCTGCACACACAGATCACTGAAATAACATGCAGTAATAGACCAACCACAGCTGATTCCAATCCCAGTTGGAGACACAGCCAGGTGCTGTCAGTGCCATGGACACATAAAAACAGGGGCTTGTTTAGTTTGGTCAATGTGGGCACAGGAGCAGAGAGAGTGACAGGGGAAAGAAAAATCATGTCTGGACAAGGAAGAGGAATAGTTAGGCCAGGGAGAGGGAGAGGAGTTAGAATGCGTGGTGGTGTTCAACGAAGGGTAAGAACTACTGTCACTGCTGAAATTAGAGCCACCATAATAGACCATGGTTTATCACAAAGAGGCTGGTGAAAGAGTGCAGCCTAACCTCAGACGGTCAACTGTGGCTTCCATTATCCGGACTTTTAAACAAACTAACAGGTAAACAATACATTTTACAAGTATATTCCTACTGATGCTATATCTTACAGTAACTGCAGGCCACCGGTCCCACCGCTAATACATATGTTGTATTTTGGTTTATTTACTGTAAAGGATGCAGCGTCTGCCTCCCTCTGGGGGAAGGGCAAAACTCCTGAGTGAAGACCAGGAGCATGCAATTGTAGACATGGTCATTGCTGACAATGGAATAAAACTTCAGACCAAAATAATAGAAAATAACCAGCTACTTCACAATGTGGAAAGCATTAGCCTGACAACCATTGCCCGGACTCTGACTAAATCTCTCTGCACTTCTTGGCTTTGACAGAGACTTGGGTCCCCGGCTTCTCCTACTACAGGCGACTTCAACCTGCCCATCAGACAATGTTTGCAGTCATCATGCATGCAACCCGCTAAAATCATCCTTCGAACCTCGGGACCCTCGGGACAGGCGGGGGCCAGTCGGGGCCCGCTCCGA
>JAMWET010006295.1:0-2500 GCA_024036415.1 Prochilodus magdalenae
CATACAATCAGCTCTTGAATCTCTTGCCGTTTATGAGACGGGAAAGAAAAAGGCAAACAACGACACTTAAAGTATGAGACCTCCTAGCATCACAGATGCTCCATGAGGTGGAACCGGCAATTGTCGGGTTTGTACCTATTATTGTCAAAGAATCAGAATCAGCTTTTTAGGAATAAGATAATTGTTTCAGCATACCATAACATCTTCTCATCCTCTTAAGATACGTTTAATATCATACAATGCTTCAAGTAACGTTGATCGACGTTATTGTCTGTTCGCTAATTTCGAATTGCGTTTAAAACCCAATTGAGTGTCCAGTTTTGCACGGTTTCTTTAAATTGTCCTGTATTTCTTTTACTATTTTTTTTACAATCTGGAACAAAATTTGAACCTGATAAAAGCTTTTTTATATGTTTTCATATTCCTGTCTAAGCACTGTGGTGGTTTGGTGGGTTCCACAGTCCCTTTTTCCATTCAGGGATACTGCATTTAAACTTGTTATAGCTGTGGTCGCTTAAATAATTATTACCTCCATAGTACAATCTCAACATATAGGGCCCATATGCCCTTTTCCTCTTCTTTCTCTCTCCACGTCATGATTATTTTCATGAACACTATCCACAAATTCATCTATGATTCACTTTTTGCTATTATGTTGCCCCTCATACGCCCATCATCCACCGCCCCGAGCATCCATCGTTTCGAGTAATTGATTAGCTTGATCACATTTTTAAATGTTATATTTCGCTGTCCCTCCATCCATATTCTAACATGGATAAGTTATCCTACTCCCCCTGACCCAACCCCTACCCACCTGGATACTTTCATACTCATGGATAAAACTCCCTTACAACCCACTACGAGAGCCCCACGCGGCACAATATCTCTGCCAACGAACGTAGCATGACTCGGTCACCACTACATCTAATTTTATCCCATGGCCCTTTTAACGTCGATCCGCACCAGTACCTTAGAACCCCTACCCCTTTCCCGATACACTACTCCCATTTCCATGGTGATGCTACACCCATTTCAAAGGAAAAACCACACCCATTTCCATAGACATGCTACTCCTATTTGTATGGATCAACTACACCCATTTCATGGGATACACTACGCAAATTTCCTAAACTACACCCATTTCGGGAATTACACCATCCTTTCAATAGTTACACTTCACTAGTTGTTTCGTTACCATAGTGACAGATTAGTTTGTACCAGAAACTGAAATAATAATAATGTTAGCTCACATTAAATTAATAAATTAGTGTTTGTTGGGCTCTAATTAGGAAACCACTATACGGGAGCTGTTCAACCATGCACTGGAGGCTAGCAGTCGCTAATTAGCATGATGTCATCGGAATACCGAACCACTGGTTCGTTTCTAGCAGCATTAGCATTGTTGATGAGATGATTCCATTTCCAGTTACCATACAGAACCTCCTCATACAGCACCTCCTCATACCGCACCTCCTCATACCGCACCTCCTCATACCGCACCTCCTCATGATGTCTACTGTTGCATGTATGGAACACGCTACGTTCAGACTTCCGAGTGAGCGATACCGTAAGTGTCGGCACTACGGAGTTCTGCCGTACTGTTCCCATGGCCTGGGTTCCTTCCCTCCAGGTTCCTTCCCTCCATGCTTTCGTTTTAATCAGCATCATTCGTTCTTAATGGGCCTGTTTTCCATCGTTTTGGTGTTTCCAGTTTTCCCGCTTGCCGCTAACTCGTGTGGGCTCTCTGTTCCAGTTCCAGTCACATGAGCACGCTAACAGCCATTTCCAGCACCTGCTCGACGCAAATGGATTTGAATGACGGAAGGCGCTAACTGTCACAACACCGCACGGAGGGTGGGAAGACGTAGCCCGGCTCCGAACACCTGTTGCCATGGCGCTCGGGAAGTGACAGATGTCGACGTGAGAAACGCGGGAGGAGGTGCGACCGAGATATCAGTGACCACACAAACAGGAACGAGTCGCCGACCAAAAGACTAGACCCCCCCCTCCCCCCATCCAACCCTTCCACCCTGGGACCGAATAGGCTAGCGCGGGAACGAGGCCTCAGATGCCAAACATGCCTCGGCAATTTGGGAAAACCTGAAATATGGCACCTTCCCGCACACCGCTGGGATTGTTTGGTTTGTGATACTGGAAGAAAACCACAGAGTCTATTAGAGATCACTGAACAGCTTCCGCATCTCTATTTGTTTTTTGAGCTTCTTGCTGTTTCCCGGGGTCGTGTTTTTAGTGGGATCGGTTTTTTCCGGTCAGCAGGCTAATCCAGTTGCCGGGTTTCCATCGCTAATTTACGCCGTGTCAATTTAGCCGATCGCACAAAGCTCCAGTGTGGAACTGCGGCAGCAAACTTCAGACGATAAAGTAGACCAAACACCACTTTTGGTTCCGTTCTTGCCTAGCCCGTTTTCCTGGGGATAAGTGGGAAAACTGTAAATTGGATATTTTTTGGGGGCGGGGCTAAACGGTCCACATTAGAACT
>JAMWET010006295.1:7500-20000 GCA_024036415.1 Prochilodus magdalenae
TTTATTTATTTTTGATATAATGAGTTTTATGAAATTAGACTAACTCTGGAATAATGGAACGAAGGATTTATCAGTGGTTATGGAGAAGATCTTTTTGTTTTTGTTTTGAAAATATAAAACTTTATTTATTTGCCAATGCTTTCAGAGTTATCTTAAGTTAAAACTTTAAATTTGGTTGATTTTTGAATTTACAAAGATTACCACCAGTACAGCTTAAAGTATTACCATATAAATGTTCATCTTTTAATGGTCAAAAATACTTTTTAGCTTGATATGGAGCAATAAGTTTTACAATTTGTAGCTGAATGAAAAATTTGGTGTAAATAGGTTCTGAAATGACTGACTGTTTTGGTGATTTTAAAGTATGATATTAGCTGAATTATCTAAATGTTCAGCTCCTAAAAGATCCATCAAGTTCAAGATTGGTTTTATTCATTGAGCTTTGACTATAACTTTCAATATTATCAGAGTTATGAAAATAAATCTGGGCCCTGAAAATCTACTAGTCCCTAAATCGACCTACGAAGTCTCCAGGCCCCACTGCGACACCCCGCTTTCCTGAGCAGCTTTACCCAGCAGGAGTAAACCGCACCCCTGGGAAGAAGCTAAGCCGGGGGGAGGTGGGCTGGAGCCCCCCAGAGAGCAGACATCAATAAGGAACTTCCTCATGCTGAACCCATACCAAATCACACCAACCTAATGTTGTTGCTATGACTACTGTAGACCACCAGGGGAGAGAGAAAGAGAGACAGAACAAGAGAGAGAGATAAAACGAGATGTCCAATTTTTTCCCACCTAGCAACGGCAGCTACAAGGTAAGGTAAGGGAACGGAAGACAAGGAAAGACAAGGACAGAGAAGGATAAGGTAGGGTTAAGTAAGGGAGAGTAGGGTAGGGTTGGGTATGGCAGAGAGTACGGTAGGGTGTGATTGGGTGAGGTAAGGTAGGGTAGCACAGAGTAGGGTACAGTAAGGTATGGTAGACTAGTGTAGGGTAGGGTAGGGTAGACTAGGTATGGTAGGACTAGTGTAGGGTTTAGGGTAGGGGTAGACTAGTGTAGGAGGGTTAAGGGACTAGAGAGTAGACTAGAGTAAGGTATGGTAGACTAGTGTAGGGTTGGGTAGACTAGAGTAAGGTATGGTAGACTAGTGTAGGGTTGGGTAGACTAGAGTAAGGTATGGTAGACTAGTGTAGGGTTGGGTAGACTAGAGTAAGGTATGGTAGACTAGTGTAGGGTAGGGTTGACTAGGGTAGGGTAGGGTAGACTAGGGTAGGGTAGGGTAGACTAGAGTAGGGTAGGTAGGGTAGACCTGGGTAAGGAAGGGTAGGGTGGGGTAGACTAGAGTAGGGTAGGGTAGAGTAGAGTAAGGTATGGTAGACTAGTGTAGGGAAGGGTAGAGTAGGGTAGGGTAGACTGGTGTAGGGTAGGGTAGGGTAGAGTAGGGTAGGGTAGACTAGGGTAGGGTAGAGTAAGGTAGTGTAGGGTAGAGTAGGGTAGAGTATGGTAGGGTCGGGTAGGGTAGGTAGGGCAGAGTAAGGTAGAGTAGGGTACAGTAGGGTAGGGTAGAGTAGGGTAGGGTAAGGTAGAGTAGGGTAGACTAGAGTAGGGTAGGGTAGGGTAGAGTAGGGTAGGGTAGTGTAGAGTAGGGTAGAGTAGAGTAGGGTAGGGTAGTGTAGAGTAGGATAGAGTAGACTCGGGTAGAATAGAGAAAGATAGAGTAGAGTAGGGTAGGGTAGTGTAGAGTAGGGTAGGGTAGAGGAGGATAGAGTAGACTAGGGTAGGGTACAGTAGGGTAGGGTAGGGTAGAGTAGAGTAGGGTAGAGTAGAGTAGGGTAGGGTAGGGTAGGGTAGGGTAGGGTAGAGTAGGGTAGGGTAGACTGGTGTGGGGTAAGGTAGAGTAGGGTAGAGTAGGGTAGGGTAGGGTAGGGTAGAGTAGGGTAGGGTAGAGTAGAGTAGGGTAGGGTAGGGTAGGGTAGAGTAGGGTAGGGTAGGGTAGAGTAGGGTAGGGTAGGGTAGGGTGGGGTAGACTCGGGTAGGGTGGAGTAGAGTAGGGTAGAGTAGGGTAGGGTGGGGTAGACGGGTAGGGTAGAGTAGGGTAGGGTAGACTGGTGTAAGGGTAAGGTAGAGTAGGGTAGAGTAGGGTAGACTGGTGTAGGGTAGGGTGGAGAAGGATAGAGTAGAGTAGATTCGGGTAGATTCGGGTAGGGTAGGGTAGACTGGTGTAGGGTAGGGTAGAGTAGGGTAAGGTAGGGTAAGGTAGGGTAGGGTAGAGGAGGATAGAGTAGGGTAGACTCGGGTAGGGTGGAGTAGGGTAGGGTAGACTTGTGTAGGGTAGGGTAGAGTACAGTAGACTAGTGTAGGGTAGGGTAGAGTAGGGTAAGGTAGGGTAGAGTAGGGCAGAGTAGGGTAAGGTAGGGTAAGGTAGTGTAGGGTAGGGTAGGGTAGGGTAGGGTGGAGTAGGGTAGGGTGGGGTAGACTCGGGTAAGGTAGAGTAGGGTAGAGTAGGGTAGGGTGGGGTAGACTCGGGTAGGGTGGAGAAGGATAGAGTAGACTAGGGTAGAGTAGAAAAGGGAAAGGACAGTTCAGTAGAGCGGTACTGGCGGTCCAGCCCGGTACTGTTTCCCGTGTTGTCTGCTAATATCTGAGCATCCCTGCTGATGAAGCTTTGGGAACCCTGAAGCTGAACATCGTCGTGGCAGTAGACGGGAGTAAGCGGGAGCGGGAGGGGGAATCCAGATGAGACCGGTTAATTATCTGCTGAAGAATTCCGTGATGCTCTCTCCGCCAGCGAGGAGTCGTGATCAGACTCCGTTATTAATTACTCCCCTCCCCCAGTTCTGCGAGAGCACGCTCATTAATATGCGACGTCTCAGGCGCGCTATACGTTCAGACATTAACGTCTAAAATCCCAATTACAGCCCTGACATAACCACCGGCACGGGTAAACAACATCCGGCAGAGCTCAGAGCCGCCGCCGAGCTCAACGAGCCGCGCACAACCTGCCCCAGCCCCCTCTCCGATAAACAGGCCCGCTGCATTAGCCTACATGACTGTAATCAGACAGAGCTCACGCTGGAGCCGAGCACAGCCCGCTAACACGCTAACACGCTAACACGCTAACGTCTACCAGGGAAGGACTGACTCCCGATAAACACAGGCAGAAAGAACGGGGCAGGAGAGAGAGGACGAGAGAAAGATAGAGATTTAAAAGAGATATACAGAAAAGGAGAGGAGAGGGTTCAGCAGGGCAAGACAGGACAGAGTCTGAAGTGAATTCACTAACACTGTCACTAACACTAATACCAACACTAATACTTACACTAGCACTAACACTATCAGTAACACTGTCACTAACACTATCACTAATACCAACACTAATACTAGCAATAACACTGTCACTAACACTGTCACTAACACTATCACTAACACTGTCACTAACACTGTCACTAACACTGTCACTAACACTAATACTAGCAATAACACTGTCACTAACACTGTCACTAACACTATCACTAATACTAACACTAATACTAGCAATAACACTCACTAACACTATCACTAATACTAACACTAATACTAGCAATAACACTGTCACTAACACTGTCACTAACACTATCACTAATACTAACACTAATACTAGCAATAACACTGTCACTAACACTGTCACTAATACTGTCAAAAACACTGTCACTAACACTCACTAATACTAACACTAGCACTAAATCTCTCAATAACAGTCACTAACATGATCACTAACACTATCACAAATACTAACACTAATACTAGCAATAACACTGTCACTAACACTGTCACTAATACTAGCACTATCACTAACACTATCACTAATACTGTCACTATCACTATCACTAACACTCACTAACACTATCACTAACACTCAATAACACTGTTACTAACACTATCACTACTACTGTCACTAACACTATCACCAGCACTAACACTGTTTAACACAAATCTGCTAACAGACCTACACAGAACTGGAACTAGAGAGATAGAGAGAGACACACAGAGACAGAGAGAGAGACAGAGAGAGAGAGAAAGGTGTAGAGAGAGATAGAGAGAGAGAGAGAGAGAGAGAGAGAGAGAGAGAGAGAGAGAGAGAGAGAGAAAGGTGTAGAGACAGAGAGACAGACAGACAGACAGACAGACAGACAGAGAGAGAGAGAGAGAGAGAGAGCGGTAGACAGTGGTAGAGAGTGGTTCAGTTATACACGGGGAGGTTGAGACTGAGGCTGAGTGATACTTCCTGTTCTGGCTTGTCTGATCCAGAGAGACACGGAACACAGAGAGAGAACAAAGAGCACACACACATACCGGATATCCAGCCCCCCGGAGCACGGGGTAAAGAAACTCTCTTTCTCTCTCTTTCCATCTCTCTCTCTTTCTCTCTCTCTTTCTCTCTCCCTCTCTCTATCTCTCTATCCCTCTCTCTATCCTCTCTCTCTCTCTATCCTCACACACATACCGGATATCCAGCCCCCCGGAGCACGGGGTAAAGAGTGGGGGAGGTCATAATACATCCCCCCCTCTCTCTTTCTCTCTCTCTCTCTCTCTCTCTATCCCTCTCTCTCTCTCTCTGTCTCCCTCTTTTCTCTCTCCCTCTCTGTCTCTGTCTCCCTCTCTCTCTTTCTCTCTCTCTCTCTTTCTCTCTCTCTTTCTCTCTCTCTCTCTATCCCTCTCTCTCTCTCTCTCTGTCTCCCTCCCCCTCTCTCTCTTTCTCTGTCTCCCTCCCCCTCTCTCCCTCTCTCTCTCCCTCCCTCTCTCCCTCTCTCTCCGCCTCTCTCTGTCTCTCTCCCCATCTCCCTCTTTTCTCTCTCTCTCTCTCTCTCTCTCTGTCTCCCTCCCTCTCTCTCTGTCTCCCTCCCTCTCTCCCTCTCTCTCTCTCCTACCGGTTTTACAGACCGGGGCTGTGTAGCCGGGGCCAGTGTAGCCGGGGCCAGTGTAGCCGGGGCCAGTGTAGCCGGGGCCAGTGTAGCCGGGGCCAGTGGAGCCGGGGCCAGTGTAGCCGGGGCCAGTGGAGCCCGGGCCAGTGTAGCCGGGGCCAGTGTAGCCGGGGCCAGTGTAGCCGGGGCCAGTGGAGCCGGGGCCAGTGGAGCCGGGGCCAGTGTAGCCCGGGCCAGTGTAGCCGGGGCCAGTGTAACCGGGGCCAGTGTAGCCGGGGCCAGTGTAGCCGGGGCCAGTGTAGCCGGGGCCAGTGGAGCCGGGGCCAGTGGAGCCGGGGCCAGTGTAGCCGGGGCCAGTGGAGCTGGGGCCAGTGTAGCCGGGGCCCCGGGCCCTCTGACGGAAGGCACTGTGTGCTGATTTAGCCTCTGGCTTTAGCACCCTGCTGAGCTGCTAGCTACATCTGGGGTCAGGATGGCTGTGTCGGGTCTGTCCTGGAGGCTGGTAGTCGGGTTTAGGACTGCACAGTGGGCTTACCTCGAGAATGTGCTCGTCCTGCTGCTCTCGGTCCAGTTTCCGGGACGTGGTGGCGACCAGGCCTGTGGAACAGAAACCAGAGTCAGACTCGGTTCAGCTGTAAACCGAACACCGGCCACTCAACACTTCACATCAGGTGTTCATCCAGGTGTTCATCCCTGGGCCCTCGTTCAGTCAAGCAGAGACGCTGTGAGGGGAGTGCCCACTCCCACCGCTCAGTTCATACCACCAGGACCACAACTGATTAAACCAGTACAGAGAGGCAGCAGAGAGGCAGTAAATAGGCAGCAGAGAGGCAGTAAATAGGCAGCAGAGAGGCAGGAAAAAGAGAGGCAGTAAATAGGCAGCTGAGAGGCAGTAAATAGGCAGTAGAGAGGCAGGAAAAAGAGAGGCAGTAAATAGGTAGACAGCAGAGGGGTAGTAGATAGGTAGTAGAGGGGTAGTGGAGAGGCAGTAAAGAGGCAGCAGAGGGGCAGTAGATAGGTAGTAGGGGGCAGTAGAGAGGCAGCAGAGGGACAGTAGAGGGCAGTAAAGAGGCAGCAGAGGGGCAGGAGATAGGTAGTAGAGGGGTAGTAGAGAGGCAGTAAAGAGGCAGCAGAAGGGCAGTAGATAGGTAGTAGAGGGGCAGTAGAGAAGCAGTAGAGGGCAGTAGAGGGGCAGTAGAGGGCCAGCATATAGGTAGTAGAGGGGCAGTAGAGGGGCAGTAGATAGGTAGTAGAGGGGCAGTAAAGAGGCAGCGGAGGGGCAGTAGATAGGTAGTAGAGAGGCAGTAGATAGGTAGTAGAGAAAAACATAGGGGCAGTAAAGGAGCATTTGAGAGGCAGTAGAGAGCCATGAAGAGACAGGAGAAAGGCAGTAGAGAGCAACAGCAGAGGGGGCAGTAGAGAGGTAGAAGTAGAGGGGCAGTGGAGAGGCGCAGTAGAGAGGCAGTAGAGGGCCATGGAGAGTCAGGAGAGAGGCAGATAAACTACAAAGCTACACTGATTGATTGATTGATCCCTACCCGCCTCTAATGTGCCTCAATCAGACAGAGAGACAGCAGAGAGTGGAGGTAGGGAAAAACAGCTGAAGGAGGCAGCGGAGAACAGCGAGGGAGCGAGGGAGTCTGGAAAAACAGATCTCCAGCCTGTCTCCGTTAGCGCTGCGTGTGCAGTGGCGCTGGGGCTGATGGGTAATTGCAGGCTGCAGAAGGCCGAGCTCCAGCCGCAGCCGCACGAGAGTCTGATTAGGGCAGGAAAAAAACATTTCCCAAACCGGAACGCCGCCTGGAGCTCGCTCCCCGCTAACACCAGGAATAGCCTGGCCACAGCCCGCCGCCCCTTCCCATTATAAATACCCCGCCCCCCTCTCTCTCTCTCTCTCTCTCTCTCTCTCACTCTCTCTCTCTCTCTACCTCTCTTTCTCTACCTCTCTCTCTCTCTACCTCTCTCTCTCTACCTCTCTCTCTCTACCTCTCTCTCTCTCTACCTCTCTCTCTCTGTCTCTCTCTCCCTCTCTCTCTCTCTCTCTCTCCCTCTCTCTCCCTGTCTCTCTCTCTCTCTCTCCCACTCTCTCTCTCTCTCTCTACCTCTCTCTCTCTCTCTACCTCTCTCTCTCTCTCTCCCCCTCTCTCTCTCTCTCTCTCTCTCACTCTCTCTCTCTCTCACTACCTCTCTCTCTCTCTCTCTCTCTACCTCTCTCTCTCTCTCCTTCTCTCTCTCTTTCTCTCTCTACCTCCACCTCTCTCTCTTCCTCTCCTTCTCTCTCTCTTTCTCTCTCTACCTCCTCCTCTCTCGCCCTCTCTCTCTTCTCTCACTACCGCTCTCTCTCTAACCTCTCTCTCTTCTCTCCCTACTTCTTCTCCTCTCCCTTCATCGTGCTCTCTACCTCTCTCCTCTGTCTCTCTCTACCTCTCTCGCTCTCTTCTTCCTCTGTTTCGTTTCCTCCTCGCCGATCGGCGTTACTCGTCTTCTCTGTCTCATTCCTCCTCCCTCTCTCTCTCTTTTTTTTTCCCTCTCTCTCCCTCCCTCTCCTCGCTCTCCCTCTCTCTCCCTCTCCCTCTCTCTCTCTCTCTCTCTCTCTCTACCTCTCTCTCTCCCTCTCTCTCGGTGGTTATTTCCCCTCACCCGCCGGCGTCAAACCGCCTCCCAACTGCGCAAGGTTTCTTCCCACTTACGCCCGGAGCGAGCGCTCGCGGTGGACCGGTATGTTCACACTCGAGTTTGCCACCGGACCCTGACCGGTGTTTTCCTTCCCTCCCCAGCTTGGCAGTTGCTCCCCTAGCCTTAAGCGAACCTACGAGCAACTCACTCACATGAAGAGGCGGGGGACAAAAAAAAACAAGCTACACCAAGTACCAATGCCGACCCCATCACGGTTCATGGTCGTCCCGACCTCTGCTCTCTTCCCTCGGACGCGGACATCCAACCCTGCACCATGACCAAGCGCCTCAAAGGATGCCGACGTCCCCAGGTGAATCGGGAGAGCGCGATATCCGCATCGGCCCGACTCTCCCGGAGTGCTCGCGTCCGCGGTTCACTAAGCATACGAGCAGCCGTAAAAGCCCGGCACTCTCCCCGCCCGACCCGCACCCTCCCTGTCTCTCTCTCACCTGTCTCTCTCTCTCCCTCTCTCTCCCTCTCGCTACTCGTCGCTCTCCCTCGTCTCCCCTCTCTCTCCCCCCGTGCTCTCTCTACTCCCTCTCTCTCTCGTCCCCCTCTCTCTCCCCCTCGCTCTCACCTCTCTCTAAACCTATCTCTCCCTCCTCTCCTCTCTCTTCGTCTCTCTCTCTCTCTCTCTCTCTCTCTCTCTCTCTCTCCCTCTCTCTCTCTCCCTCTCTCTCTCTCTCTCTCTCTCGCCCCCCCTTCTCTCTCCCTCTCTCTCTCTCTCTCCCTCTCTCTCTCTCATGTAAACAAAAGTGCAAATCCATCACAAAGACACAACACCAATCCAAACCCAGAGCTGTCAGTCATCATGTGTCCCTGGACTACGTTGTGCTATGCTACAGGCGAATGGGTTTCGGCTAATGTGGCCAGGTGGCTAATGTGGCTAGGTGGCTAATGTGGCTAAGTTAAATACGGCTGCTCCGGCACAGTAAAGGCATAGTTCCACTACCACCGAAAACCCCAACCCCCCCCAAACCCCGGGGGCCAAACGTAGATCATCTGTACAGTGTCTAAAGTGGGCTTCTTTAGTTCTGTACTGATGTAGCTAACATGCTAATGGAAACTCATGCACCGTTTAACTGAAGCTCTGCATTTCTGTGCTCCAACAACAAACCCTACTTGGAAGACACTACTTGGAACGCCGTACTTGGAACGCCCTACTTGGAACGCCCTACTTGGAAAGTTTTGAGGCATCAAATCAACATGGCTGCTCGCACAGTACTTCAGAACTACTTCCCTAAGTAGTAGTGTTAGCAGCTGGCTAACAAGCACACTGAGCATGAAGCTAGCTGTTTTGTGAGGGAAATAGCTCAACACTCCAAGTCATGCTAGTATCTCTAGCTGGCTAGCTTGATGCTAACAACGCTAGCTTCCATGAAGGTCTTCATGTTTGTTTTCCCCCTGTAGCTCTGGAGTTCTGACTCCTCATTTCTGAGCTGAGGCATGATACCCTGCTAGTTAGCATGATGCTAACTAGGGGTTGCACAGGCCAGTCAACAAGCCTTGTTACTGATTACGTGACTGAGACCAGCACAGTGCACGTCACGAAGAAGACCACAGGTCAGCAGCCTGAAGATCTCCGGGCTCGTCTCTCTGATTTGCTGAAGACTAGTGGTCAGAGCTTGTTGGACCGAACCCATCATTATCTCTGAACATCACAATAACACGGTGTGGTTGGAGAGGGAGCTTAACGCCCTGTAACCCTGTGGAGTTTGAGGTTGGTTATGCAGAACGATGGTTCTGGTTCTCCGGGCCTCAGCAAATGGCTCAGCAAGGCCGCCTAGGGTGCACCTGGGTCGGATACAAGTCTGCGAGATTCCGGAGTCTCGTATCTCTGGTTCCCTGAGAGCTAGTGACTCGAGCCAGGGCTCTTTGGAAAGGGCACGTCATGCTCTGCTGACCCGTGGAGGACATGAAGTCGCTCGGCGCCGTCCGTTCCCTCGTTCTGTGGATTTATTCATGAGGTCATCAGCAATTAGTCGCCCACGACAACGATTCGACTCTCTGCACATGGCTGCCTCAAACTTCCCTCAAACCGTGTGGAGCGGTTCAGCGCTCCCTAGTGGGCCTGCTCGTCCACAAACATGGACTACGGCAACGTCCGCCATAACCGGTCTCAGAAACCGCACAGGCAGGTCAACTAGCGATTACCTCACAACCCCACCTAGGTCATGGATGATGTTACCTAAAGGACCCTCACCCCCCACACAGGTCTGTGATGTAACCGAGCCGCCCCATCTGTGTGCAGCTAGACGCTGCGTGACTCCTCGTTTAGACTCGGAGAGGTCTCCGGAGAAGTGTAGTGTGTGAACGCGCACCCACCCGCACCCTTCCACACCCACCCAGATCTGTCTAACAGCTGCTCACACACACTCAAATGCACCTCGAGGAGTGACGGAGATCAGGCAGATGACGCTCTTGATCTTTTTCGGCAGACGGCTGAACATCATCACCTCCAATATGAGAACATGTCAGTCTTATCGGAAGCTAACTATAGCGGCAGCAGACTGGGGGTAGTGGGGGCCGGGGGGATGAGGGGGGCCGCACAATATAGAGTTTGTTAAACAGCGTTTGGTGTTTACTCCACTGATAGCAGGATCTCAGTAGCATGGTGAGCTACTGCCTCCGTTGTGTGCAGGCCTTCCCACTGCTCCGGCGCTCATTAGCTTTAGCATTAGCTTTTCTAGTTTCCAAATATTACAATATCCAAAATTCCACAATGTGAATTCCACAATTCCCCCGTATCCTCCCTACAGAGTTTTTCCACTGTTGTGTTTCGTTTTTTGCAATATTTACAACAAAATTAATAAACATTCCAGCGTGACCTTGTGTCCCACTGTTGCCCAGTACTGTTGCTGACTGTTGTTACAGTGATGCCAACATCAACTTCAGTCATTCAATTTTAGGTGTGTTTTTGAAAATTTTGTACTACTTGAAAGCTTGAAAGTTCTACCCTGTATTATTCATCTCTAGTGTGAAAATGTTGGGAAAATCTGGGAAAAATGTTCAAATATTGAAAATATTGGATCCAGTACTTACAAGAAATTGTAAAGTATCGAAGTATTGTTCATCTCTACAGAGTTTTCCCAGTTTTATTGTAAATTAACTAAATTTATTTATTTAAAAAAAAAATTGTAATATTTATTGCAAAAAAAAACTTCGCATCGGGACCTCCTCCTCATTCATCCATTGCAGTGCTACACTTGGTCCCAGTACCATTCTTCTCTGGAGTGTTTTTTTTTACTACTACAGTGCTAATTAAACCCATTTTATTATCCACTAAATTAATTAGTTGTATTTTTGCTTTCTATATTTTTCAACATTTTTTATATTTATTGCAAAAACCTAAAATATTAAATGGTTGAAATTTTTTTCCAAGAATTGGTCATCCCTACACTTTTTTCCACTGTTTTAGTGTTAATTAACCCAATTTAAGAAAAAAATGTTTTTGTTTTTGTTTTCAAATATTGTAATATTTATTGCAAAAAATCTACATTTTCACATCGTGACCGCCTCCTCATTCATCCATTGCAGTGCTACACTTGGCCCCAGTACCATTCTTCTCTGGAGTGTTTTTTTTTACTACTACAGTGAAATTAAACCCATTTTATTATCCACTAAATTAATTAGTTGTATTTTTGCTTTCTATATTTAAAAAAATATATATATTTATTGCAAAAACCTAAAATATCAAATGCTTGAAAATATTTTCCAAGTATTGTTCATCCCTACACAATTTTCTCCACTCTTTTATTGATAATTAACCCAATCTAAAAAAAAAATGTTTTTTGTTTTTGTTTCCAAAAATTGTAATATTTATTGCAAAAAAACCTACAATTTCACACTGTGACCTCCTCCTCATTCCTCCATTGCAGTGCTACACTTGGCCCCGGTACCATTCTCCTCTGGAGTGTTTTTCTACTACTACAGTGAAATTAAACCCATTTAATTATCCACTAAATTAATTAGTTGTATTTTTGCTTTCTATATTTAAAAAAAAAAATTATATTTATTGCAAAAACCTAAAATATCAAGTGTTTGAAAATATTTTCCAAGTTTTGGTCATCCCTACACAATTTTTTCCCACTGTTTTAGTGTTAATTAACCCAATTTAAGACACAACTTTCACTTTGACTTAGATTTTTTGTGTTTTTGCAAAAACCAAAATTTTTTCCAGTCGTTGTTCATCCATTGCAATGCGACACTGTATCCCGATATTGCAATGACAATTAAACCCTTTGAATTATTCACCAAATTAACAGGGTACATTTTTGTTTTCTAAGTTTTTTTTTATTTTAAAAAACAAAAAAAAAATTGTTTAAAAAATTTATTGTAAAAACATAAAATATCACAATGTGACACCTCCCCCCCGTATCATTCATCCCTACATGGCTAGAGGGATACTGGGCCCCATTTGAGACTAGGTCTCAAATATTTTTGTTTTTAATTTTAAAATATTGTAAAATTTATTACACTAAAGGAAAATTCAGTGTTCCACACTAACGCGTGTATCAGCACGTTTCCTCCCGAAGCTGAGGTGTTGTTCATCTCTTGGCAGAACCTACTTAAACCAAGCACTCGAGAGACTCTCGGAGTCCCTACCCACAATCCATTTCTTCTTCCGAAAAAAAAAAAGAAAGCACGGTCTCCTCTGGTGTGGGCCAGCGGTAATTACAGGTTTGTCAGTGTAGGGAGCCGAAAAACAAGAAAGTAGAAGCGGAAAGTAGAGAGCGAGGCAGCGAGAGGCAGCGAGAGACAGTCTTGGTCAGGATATTGTTGGACAGGAGACAAACACATCGCTGTCTTAGCATGTGATTAGCCGTCTGGCAGCTCAAATCACGGACCCGAAGAACATCGCGGGGCTAAAAGCAGCAGCGGCGGCCATCTTAAAGCCGGAATTTCATCCATGTTTAGAGATA
>JAMWET010006296.1:0-22247 GCA_024036415.1 Prochilodus magdalenae
TTTGTGCTCCCTTTTATAGCCAAGCGCTAACAACTACAACTTCGTATAGTAGATTTTACAATACCTTCTGCTACTACTACTTCTGCATTCTTCTAATTACGGTACTATTACTGTTGATACTACTACCTATAGGACACGGTTTCAAAAATACGTGGTATAAAAAGTGAGTAAAATCAGCTCAGAAATGATAAAGGTACTAAACAACTTTTCCTCGCATCCGCTCTTAGTTTAGTCAAAATCAATTATTACACTCTTTTATAGTTTAAAACATATTGTGTAATTTTGTTTTTTACCCTTTTATTGATGGCTTCAGCATCACTCATTCCACAAAATAGCAACATAGTTAGAACATAAACTTTAGGATTAGGGTAGGGGATACACACCCTATCTACAATGAACTGATGAAAAGGTTTTATCATAAAGAGGTTATAAACATCGTCAGAAGAGAAAACATGTTCAGTGTGAAACGTGTTCAGAATAAAGAAATAACTACACGTACTATATTCCACCCTGTCGAATAAAAAAAGGAAGTTTAAAAATGAGGTTAGTGGAGACCCTTATATTAAATTCAAAAACCTATTAACACATTAAACACAGTTAGGGGCTAAGGATATTTTATGGGCATAAATATAAAATACTAAATGGAAACTGTAAAATATCTACACGATTCACACAGCATATGATCGGTTTGTGAAACAGAAAAAATAATAATACTCCCATGGAATAGTGCCTGAGGTATAGAACAGATTAGAGATGTTATGATATTCGTTCATGTGCCCCGCAGAATGAGTTATTATTACCATTTTCCCACAGTAAAAATGAATATCATCAAATCATTGATGGTGAGTAAATACTCAGGCAAAAAAACGGTTCTCCAAAATATAAAAAAAAATGTACTAATCAATATTTTAATTAAAATAAATATATTTTAATTATATCAATGTAAATATTAATCTATGCAAATTTGCTAGAACTTCATTAGACAGGAGATTCGCACGATACAGATAATTAAAAAAGGTTTCTGATTCAATAACTCCTGAGAGTTTAGAATTAGTTATTCCAGGGTTGGGATTAAATTGGAGAATACCTGTATGGGATATAGGGCCTATGGTATTCAGGAAACATGAATTAGTGAAATTAGTGAGTTGAGACTGAATGAAATATAAAGTAATACTTACCCTGAAATAAGCCTCTGCTGCGAAATATAAAACAGTAGATAATGTGAAGATTCTTCATGTTTCCAAATTAAACAACTGTACTATGCCAATCATTTCTCATAATAATAATCTAATAAGGTATTAAGATTAAAAAATGTATTACAGAAATCTAAAAAAATATATTGTTTCTCTTTGCACATATTTTTTTTGGTAAAAAAAAACAGGTGAGTCACGAATTTAGATTAATCCATTTAATGCTAAAATATATATTTTTTAAATAATTTACTTTCTTGCTATTTGCCAAGTGTTTTTAGTAGTAAGCCACTTTGAGTGTTTTTAGGGAAAAGCGTTGGAGTTGGTAGTATTTTTAGAAGAAGCTTTGAGTTGTTTTTTAGGAGACAGCGTGAGTGTTTCAGCGAGAAGCGACTTGAGTGTTTTAGTGAGAAGCCGTTGACGTGCTTGCAGGAGATAGCGTTGAGTGTTTTAGGAGAAGCGTTGTGAGTGTATTTTAGAAGAAGACTTCTTTGCGTGTTATTCCTAGGAGAAGCGTTGAGTGAGTTGTTCAGGAGAAGCGCTTGTTGAGTGTTTTTAGGAGAAGCGTTGAGTGTTTCAGGAGAAGCGTTGAGTGTTTTAGGAGAATCGTTGAGTGTTTTCGGCTGAGTGTTTTTAGAAAAAGCGTCGATTGAACGTGGTTTCAGGCGATGCCGTTTCTCGTGTAGTAAGGGTGTTTCTTGTATGCGTTTTCTGCTATAAAAGAACGCAACTATACATACACTAGCTAAAGTGCTTCACAGACGTGAAAAGGACATGAGCGAATCAGAAATATGATGGGACTCACGCGCTGAATATCTGTCTGTAAGGACAGAAAGCACACCCATAAGGTACAGTATCCGTGAAAAGTCATATATTAAAATTCTACATTATTTATGTACATTAACAAAATTGGCCATATGCGGCAGCAGCATTGTTTCTCACAGACTCAGCAATGAGTTGTTAATATTGAAGCTAAAAACTAACCCTAATCAGCCTCTCAGTTAGCAGTAAATGCTGCATCGTCAATACATGCCCTCAGTGTGAGCCAGTACATCGCTAAATCGCAATCAGCTCTCAGTAGACTTGCCTAAGTAATGCTAATCAATCAGCTCTCAGTAGCAGTTAATGCTAACCAATCGGACCTCTCCAGTAGCAAGTAATTGCTAACCAATCCAGCTTCAGTAGCAGTAATGCTAATCAATCAGCTCTGAGTAGCAGTAATGCTAACCAATCAGCATTTCTAGTTAGCACCAGTAATGCTAATCAATCAGCTCTCAGTAGCAAGTAAATGCTAACCAATCAGACTTTCTCTCAGTGTTTAGCAGTAATGCTAATCAATCAGCTCTCAGTAGCAGTAATGCATAATCACATCAGCTCTCAGTAGCAGTAGTTAATGCTAACAATCAGCTCTCAGTAGCAGTAATGGCTAATCAATCTGGCTTCTCTAGTTAGCATGCAGTAATGCTAACCAAATTCAGCAAATCTCCAGTAGCAGTAATGCACACCAATCAGCTCTCCCAGTAGCAGTAAATGCCTAATCAATCACGAGCTCTCAGTAGCAGTAATGCTAATCAATCAGCAGATCTCAACAGTATAGCAGTAATGTCCTAATCTCAGTCGGCTCTCAGTAGCAGTAATGCCCTAACCAATCAGCTCCGTCTCAGTAGCAGTAATACTAAACCATGGTCAGCTCCCTAGTAGCACAGTAATGCTAAACCAATCAGCCTCCCAAGTAGCAGTAATGCTAACCAATCAGCTCTCAGTAGCAGCAATGTACTAACCAATCAGACATCTCAGTACCAGTAATACTAACCAAGTTCCAGCTCTCCAGTAGCAGCAATACTAACCAATCAGCTAAACTCAGTACCCAGTAATACTACCCAATACAGCTCTTCAGTACCAGTAATGCTAACCAATCAGCTGTCAGTAGCAGTAGTAATACTAACCAATCGAGCTAATCTTCAGTACCACAGTAATACTAAACCAGTCAGCTCCCAGTAGCAGTGAGTAATGCGAACCAATCAGATGACTCCTCCAGTAGCGCAGTTAATGCTAACCAATCAGCTCTCAGTAGCAGTAATACTAAACCAATCAGCTCTCAGTACCAGTAATACTAAACCAGTCAGCTCCCTTTCTCCCACCTCATCCAGTAGACCAGTAATGCCTAACCAATCAGCATATCTCAGTAGCAGCAATACTAAACCAATCAGCTCTCAGTACCAGTAATAACTAACCAGTCAGCTCTTCAGCCTACCAGTAATGCTAACCAATCAGCTCTCAGTACCAGTAATGCCCCTAACCAATCAGCCCCCTCTCAGATTACCAGTAATGCCTAACCAATCGGCGGCCTCAGTGAGCAGTAATGCCTAACCCAATCAGCTCTCTAGTACCAGTTAAATAGCCTAACCATATCAGCTCTCAGCCTAGCGGTAATGGTAAACCAATCAGCTCTCAGCAGCAGCAATGCTAAAGACAATCAGCTCTCAGTAGCAGCTAAATAATGCTAACCAATCAGCACTCAGTAGGCAGTAATGCCTCTAACCAATCAGCTCTCAGCAGCAGCAATGCTAACAATCAGCTCTCTCAGTAGCAGTAATGCTAACCAGTCAGCTCTCCAGCAGCAGTAGATGCTAAACCAGTCAGCTCTGCAGTCCAGCAGTAATGCTAACCAATCAGCTCTCAGTAGCAGTAATGCTAACCAATCAGCTCTCAGTAGCAGTAATGCTAACCAGTCAGCTCTCAGCAGCAGTAATGCTAACCAATCAGCTCTCAGTAGCAGTAATGCTAACCAATCAGTCAGCAATATTTTATCATAAATCATAAGTAAAAATAAATATGCTACTTCCCTCTAATGGGAATGTAATGGGAGAGGTAGTAAGGGGTCAGGCTCTCCTTAAACCGCCTTTGGTGCAAATCGCTGATATATACGTACAGTGCACAGCATGTAAAAGTTTGGGCACCCCAGTCAAACTGTGCATAACTGTGGTTAAGTGAGTGGAGGATGAACTGATCTCCAAAGGGAACCCTAAGTGATCTGAGCTCTTTTACTAAGGGGGCTTTTACCAAGATCTCTGTCCTTAATTAGTTTTGTCAGCACTGTGGTTTGTCCACACTCATCGTTAGGAAATACCAGGTGTTGCAGATTTATAGACACCCTGACTCCTCAAACCTTGTCCCAACAATCAGCAGACATGGGAGCAGAGCTTCTTCAGGGAGCTGGTTCCTCGGTTCCTCAGGTCATTAAGAAATGGCAGTTAACAGGAATTGTGAAGCTCAGGATGAGGTCTCAACAACCAAGAAACTTAAGAGAGAATTTCAAAGCTACAAATCAAAACGCCCGGTTGGCTGTAAAATACCTCCAGGAAGTTCTAGCAGAGCTCTGGAATGGAGGTGCACTCACAAATTTGAGCGTCAGATGTCTGTGAGGGAAATTTACATTTACGGCATTTAGCTGACCCTCTTATCCAGAGCGACTTACACGGTTATTCGTTTTACAGGTAGGCCAGTGCAGTGTTAGGAGCCTCGCCCAAAGACTCCTATTGGTGTTGCTCAGCATTTGCTACCTAGACTGGAATTCGAACCCCACGTCTCCCACATGGGCTGGTAGCTCTCTGGTGTGTAGAGGTGTAATGGGCTGAGCCACACCAACCACGAATCTCACCAGTAAAGGGATGAATGGATTCAGTTAAATACCAGCAAATGTTGAAAGCACCCATCACAGCGTCTGTAAAAAGCTGAAAATGAATCAGAGGATGATGATGCTAAACACACCACAAAACCTACAATGGATAACCTGTGGTTACTGGTGAAGCTCAGCGGATAAGACCAATACTCACCAGGGACCTACCACGCCATCTGGGAGATGGGGGGGTTCGATTCCCAGTCTGAGTTACTATGCTGTGCTACACCAGTAGCTCTGGGCGAGACTCCTAAGCACTACAATGGGCTAGCCTGTTGTAATATGAAATAATCCTTGTAAGTCGCTCTGGATCATCTAATTCGATGATCTCACATGGAAAGTCATCACTGTGAACTTTTCATTTACCATATTTATTCTTTCTCATATAGACTGACCTATTGTTATCTTCCATTCATATTGTATATGTTTAATGTGTATACATATAAATATATATATATACATACAGGGGTTGGACAATGAAACTGAAACACCTGGTTTTAGACCACAGTCATTTATTAGTATGGTGTAGGGCCCATTTATTGCGGCGCCAATACAGCGTCAGTTGTCTTGGGATGACGTATACTGCGTCCTGCACCAAGTGGTCAGAGGGAGTTAAGCCAGTTGTTTTTTTTCTTCTTGCTAGGATAGTGGCCAGGTCATACGTGATGCTGGTGGGAGGTTCGTCCTTCTTGGTGGTTATGTCTGACATTACCCTGGATACTGCGTGGCTCTTGATACATCACAAAGACTTGCTGTCTTGTTCACAGATGCGCCAGCAAGACGTGCACCAACAGTGTGTCCTCTTTTGAACTCTGGTATGTCCCCATAATGCTGTGTGCATTGCAGTATTTTGAGCAGAACTGTGTTCTTACCTGCTAACTGAACCTTCACACTCTGCTCTTACTGGTGCAATGTGCAGTTAATGAAGATTGGCCACCAGGCTGGTCCAATTTAGCCATGAGACCCCCACACTAAAATGACAGGTGTTTCAGTTTCATTGTCCAACCCCTATATATATATATATATATATATATATATATATATATATATATATATATGTACTAAACATGTACAATATGAATGGGAGATAACAGTAGGTCAGTCTATATGTGCAATTATAAATATGCTATGCCCTGTATATACCCTGCATCTCTCATCAACCTCAGCCTTACCATAGTGCTATAAGGAAATGTGTACATCTGCATATATCATAGTTTTTATCCATAACTTTATATTGCTGTTATATAAAACTGTATATCAGTATAAACAGAGATTCTGTGTTTAGTATTGTATATATTTATTGTGTAATGTATATTTCTTTGCATGTAAGTACTGTAAGGGACTACACACCTACATTTTCACTCACCTTCACACCTGAAAATGTGACGTGCCAATAAAAGTGATTGGATTAGATTTGGATAAGAGCATCAGCTAAATGTCGTAAATGTAACCTCAGGAGGACAAGCTGAAGTTTAAATATCATCAGAAATAACGCTCAAAAGAGCAGCTCACAGAACCTGAAGCCTGTTATGAGAAAGAACCAACAAGAACTGAAAGACCCAGCTGCTGTGGTTCTTGCCAGTGTGGCGTTACTAAGTACTGATGCAGGGTGGCCTAAACTTCAGTTTCTGGTTCTTGTGTTTCTATTCACAGCAGCGGAAATAACGACCAGAGCACCCAAACTATGGCATGCCTCTGTAAACAGAAACTCGGAACTTAGTTTAAACAAAAACGTAAACCTTCCGCAGGAATGTTTTTTCCGTACCTGCTACTGTGAAGTCAATTACATCCGTCGTCACCTTGCGGCCTCCATGAGTGACCACACATCTGTACCGTCCACTGTCAGACTCCTGAGTGTCTCTCAGCCTCAGAGACACGTTTCCTTTCTGCAGCTCAGAGGTGAACAAGCTCACTCTGCCCTTGTAGCCCCTCCCCTCTGTCACCTGACCATTCTGGTACAAATAGATCCAGTCTGTCCCTTTAAACCACCTGATCTCCATGGCAGCAGCACTGGTCTCAGGGGAGAGGTAACAGGGCAGAGTGGCATCACCAAAAAAAGCGTGATGGCTAAAATCCGGGGGGCTCCGCTCCCTGGATTTGTACCCCAGAGGTTGAATGCGTGATGGCTTTCCGACATCTTTTGAGTCGAAGACCAGTCTGAACTCTGAGAGGAAGAAGACAGGTCACATTAGACACCAAGTTACCAGAGATAACACAGGACACTTGGTTCAGAATGAAACAGGAGGAACAGTTAACAGGGTCTCATTAAAATGACAGTGTACTGTAATTTAGTTAGAACTGTAGGTGACGCTGTGAGGCTACATATTCACATCATACATAGTTCTACTAAAGCCACCTTGTAGATGGACAGTCAGAGACGATAGCTCATCTAAAGTGTTTCAGTACAGGTAAAGTGTTTCAGTACAGGTAAAAGTGTTTCAGTACAGGTAAAAGTGTTTCAGTACAGGTAAAAGTGTTTCAGTACGCTGTGAGGCTACATATTCACATGATACATAGTTCTACTAAAGCCACCTTGTAGATGGACAGTCAGAGACGATAGCTCATCTAAAGTGTTTCAGTACAGGTAAAGAGTTTCAGTACAGGTAAAGTGTTTCAGTACAGGTAAAGTGTTTCAGTACAGTTAAAAGTGTTTCAGTACAGTTAAAAGTGTTTCAGTACAGGTAAAAGTGTTTCAGTACAGGTAAAGGGTTTCAGTACAGGTAAAAGTGTTTCAGTACAGGTAAAGGGTTTCAGTACAGGTAAAGGGTTTCAGTACAGGTAAAGGGTTTCAGTACAGGTAAAAGTGTTTCAGTACAGGTAAAGTGTTTCAGTACAGGTAAAGGGTTTCAGTACAGGTAAAAGTGTTTCAGTACAGGTAAAAGTGTTTCAGTACAGTTAAAAGTGTTTCAGTACAGGTAAAAGTGTTTCAGTACAGGTAAAGGGTTTCAGTACAGGTAAAAGTGTTTCAGTACAGGTAAAGGGTTTCAGTACAGGTAAAGTGTTTCAGTACAGGTAAAAGTGTTTCAGTACAGGTAAAAGTGTTTCAGTACAGGTAAAGGGTTTCAGTACAGGTAAAAGTGTTTCAGTACAGGTAAAGTGTTTCAGTACAGGTAAAGGGTTTCAGTACAGGTAAAAGTGTTTCAGTACAGGTAAAAGTGTTTCAGTACAGATAAAGGGTTTCAGTACAGGTAAAGTGTTTCAGTACAGATAAAGGGTTTCAGTACAGGTAAAGTGTTTCAGTACAGGTAAAGTGTTTCGGTACAGGTAAAAGTGTTTCAGTACAGGTAAAGTGTTTCAGTACAGGTAAAAGTGTTTCAGTACAGGTAAAGTGTTTCAGTACAGGTAAAAGTGTTTCAGTACAGGTAAAAGTGTTTCAGTACAGGTAAAGGGTTTCAGTACAGGTAAAAGTGTTTCAGTACAGGTAAAAGTGTTTTAGTACAGGTAAAAGTGTTTCAGTACAGGTAAAAGTGTTTCAGTACAGGTAAAGGGTTTTAGTACAGGTAAGTGTTTCAGTACAGGTAAAAGTGTTTTAGTACAGGTAAAAGTGTTTCAGTACAGGTAAAAGTGTTTCAGTACAGGTAAAAGTGTTTCAGTACAGATAAAGTGTTTCAGTACAGATAAAGTGTTTCAGTACAGGTAAAAGGTTTCAGTACAGGTAAAAGTGTTTCAGTACAGATAAAGTGTTTCAGTACAGGCGAAAGTGTTTCAGTACAGGTAAAAGTGTTTTAGTACAGGTGAAAGTGTTTCAGTACAGGTAAAGTGTTTCAGTACAGGTAAAGTGTTTCAGTACAGGTAAAGTGTTTCAGTACAGATAAAGTGTTTCAGTACAGGTAAAGTGTTTTAGTACAGGTAAAAGTGTTTCAGTACAGATAAAGTGTTTCAGTACAGGTAAAGTGTTTTAGTACAGGTAAAGTGTTTCGGTACAGGTAAAGTGTTTCAGTACAGGTAAAGTGTTTCAGTATAGGTAAAGTGTTTCGGTACAGATAAAGTGTTTCGGTACAGATAAAGTGTTTCGGTACAGGTAAAGGGTTTCGGTACAGGTAAAGGGTTTTAGCACAGGCAAAGTGTTTCAGTCTTGTAAATGAGTTTTTACTTTTGTAATTTTGTTTTCTGAAATGTTAAATTGTTTCGCACTTCTCTCTTCCAAATAAAGAATATATATTTATTTTCCATTTTTAAAAAAAGTTTTCCTATGCGTATTTCCTCCCGGGGGCGGGGCTACCCTCTGCAGTCTGTTTCGAGTGAAAGTTATGCCTGGGCACTGAGATGCGGGTTAGAAGCGTTCTGTTGAGTGTACAGTGTTGTAATTATGGTGTGATTTGAAGCGGGGTATGATTTGTGGATGAAAGTTGTAGATTTCTTTACCGGATTACTGAGTGAATCTATGAGGAGTTAGCGTGCTATGGCTGCCTATAACGTCCTATGCTGACCTCCTCCTCTCCCACCTTCACTGGTTTTCTTGGTGCACAAAGGCTAACACAGGCGGACACGAGGCTGAGTGCTGGTTCTCACTGCTTATCCTCTGTGTACAACCAGACTGCCACTAATAAGCCATTCCCCTCATATGGTTCCACTACCGAGGCCCCTGTGGTTCTTCTTCTTTTCCTTGATCAACACAACACAGAGCATAGTGCTGCACAGTGCAGTGTTGGTCATCCTCTAGTCCTCAATCAGGGGTCACAGGATGCTGTGACGCAGGGGTCCTGATCATTGAAGAACAGGGTAATACAGTATACAATGAAACAGATGGACTACAGTCTGGACCTGTACACCTACAGAGTGTCCTATACGGTCAGTGAAGCTGATAACATAGACAGTGGGAGGTACAAGTAAATGAACGACACTCACCTGAGACGTGTAGATGAATGAACAAGATGTCCTCTTTTCTCTCTCCGAGCATTTCACACCTGTACTGTCCAGAATCAGTCACTTTAACATCGTACAGGGTCAGAGACACATCTCTTCTGTTTGATGGTGTTTCCTCAGCTGCCTCTTCTCCACCACTTATCTGAAACACCTCAACACAGTCCGCCCCCTTAAACCACCTGACCTCTCTGACTGGTGCACTGATGTTCGGTGAGAGACGACAGGGCAGGCGGACGGTGTCCCCAGCAGTAGCACGGACCGTTTGAAAGCGGCGGTAGGTGGGTGGCGGACGTGACGGGGCCAAGACTATGTATATCATCGCTGTGAAGAAAAGATCAGGTGGGTTTAATGCGCATGCAAATTTTTAACGGGCACGGCCCCTGAACTCCTGTGAACTCTTTATCGCTTGTATGTTATCATTAATAGAATTATGGTTATTTCAAACTTTGCTGAATTATAAAAACACCTCTGAAGTCCTGAGTTTAGTTTTCTTTTTGGTTTCAGAAACGGCGAAGGCTGCTGACCAGGACTAGCTCACAGTGGCTGGCTACCCTACCTGTCCTTCTTGTGCTGTCTGGGAGAATGTTGTTGCTGCTGTATGTCTAGGCGTCTCCATTAGGGCCTTGGTCTGTGAAGCTGCTATGGGACAGCTAACTAAACCTCTCCTGGGAAACTTCTGATTGGTGCGGATGAGCATGCATGCATAGCAATGCTTTTATTAAACGCCCAGATCTCAGCTTCATAGTATCTCACTGATCCGTATGGAAACGGCGGCGCGCTGATGAACGGTGTGTCCTTGATGGTTTACTATCTAGAACGTTACATACATCTACGAGCAGAAAAGAGTATAGGGGTGTCATTAAATCTGTGGTGGATTAGCATGCTTTGAAAAACTCATGCTCAGTACTGTCTAGCAAAGCTGAGTGTGCATGCACCATGGGTTTGTTTCTGTGCTACAACCATCTAACGTTAAAGCTTTGTTAGTCTTAAACTCCTAAAGAGTCCTAAAGATAAAACTAGCTCTTCTGTATTCATATTCTACTCTACTGGTAAAACTAGTCCTGCCATAGGTCACTCAAAACCACAGACAGGTGTTCGTTTTCACTTACCTCCTACTCCTGTTGTAGCTGTGCTCTGAAAGAAAGATAGAGAATTATTATTTAATAATATTTAGAACCAGCTGATGCCAAAGCAGACTATCAGACGTATACAATAGAATGTATAACTGAGTAACACAGACAGATATTCACACTTACTTGGTCCATCTTAAACGCTCAGAACCTCCCAGACTGAACAAATGCCTGTGGAACGGTTGCACGCCTCCGTTTGCAGTTTATAAGAATACCTTCAACAACATCCCCAAAAGGACGCTGTCCTAACATGAAGCCACATGAAAAAGTTGGCAAAGCTTCAACAGGAGTCACATGACACAAGCCCACAGCGAAAAGCTCATACCACCCATCCCAGGCAGACAACGTGCACTAACATCACCTGGATAAAATAAAGCTTGGAATTCTGAGGTGTCCGATTGGAACCTAGTTCACTAGCCTGAATCCAGCCTAAATACAGATAGAGCTGTTATCCAAGGATCCACAACAGGAGTGAGGAGTCAGGTGCAGCTTTATTAGGACAAAACTCAAAGTCACAACCCAAAAATCTTTCCCAAAAAAACAAACAAGACCAAAAATCCACACCTCAGAAACGGTAAACCAAAGCAAAGAATCCAAACCAGAGACGACATCCACACATAGAACCGTTTAGAGTTGTAAGGCACGCCAATACAAGACCTCACAAGAGACAACGAGTAACATGGAGTATATAAACCAGAAAAGTGCATTTCCTGAAGGAGAACGCGGGATGGTTGCGCAACTTGCTGCGCAGATGATGGAACGACGGATGAGTAAACGAGTGCGGGTCAGTATGACTGTGGATTACCTTCTGGGGACCTGCCCTTAGTGAGCATGTGAAGTTTGGCAGCTCTCGGGCGAACGGAAATGTTTCTGCTTGGTTTGGGTCAAAAATGACTGGGACTCTATGGGAGGAAAAAGGGATGAATAAATAGATGAGATAGATAGATAGATGAGACAGATAGATGAGTGCGGGTCAGTATGGCTGTGGATTAGTGCTTGGGGACCTGCCCTTAGTGTGTATGTGAAGTTTCACACCTCTAGGCCGAACGAAACAGCCGGCTTTAGACGGGTCCAAAAATGACTGGGACTCTATTGGAGGAACGAGGGATGAATAAATGACAGATAGAAGAGTGCAGGTCAGTATGGCTGTGGATTAGTGCTTGGGGACCTCCTCTTAGTGAGCATGTGAAGTCTGGTGGCTCTCGGGCGAAGGAAACAGCTGGCTTAAGAGGGGTCCAAAAATGACTGTGACTCTATGGCAGGAACGAGGGATGTGAAACAAAAAGGAGAAAAGAACGCGTGTCAATCAAACACTAAATGGCTGCTCGGGGCTGTGCCCTGAGCCAGTGTATTCGATCTGGTGTCTCTAGGTCGAGCGGAAGGGGGTTACATAGGCACGTGTTTTGCGATCCTATTCATTCTCTATGGGAAAAATTCCGGAAAAAATTCCTTCCTACTCGGAATCTGTGCGTCCGATGGAACGGAAACTATCCTCAAAAGAAAAATCGAATAACGGTATAGTTGCTTTGCAGTGTGTAACCATAATAATACATATATTACAATCAGAATTCAGGAGAGAGCGACCTCTGTGGGCAAGGAGGGGAAACAGCAGCAGTAGATGTGACCATAACTCAGATAGGTCACTTCCCCTTTAGTGAGACACCCTGGACTGGTGCCTCAGTGGGTCGCGCTGTCAGCTCACAGCGAGGAGGGCCTGGGTTTGATTCCCGGCTGGGACGTCCGGGGTCCTTTCTGTGCGGAGTTGATTGAGAATGATTTGTGTGTGTTTCCTCCCACAGTCCAATAACATGCAGTCAGGCTGATATTACCCGCCTAGGTGTGAGTGCGGGGGGCTTCCCCATGACCCAGATGGATAAGCAGCTTAGAAGATGAATGGATAACACTGATTTATGATCATCACTGCAGTGAGGTCATTAAATCCCATGATTCCAATGACAGAAAATAGACGGAAACACATGGACAGCGCCACAGCCTTGCTGAACATACCCAGGATGCAGTGCTGCGGTTGGGAATGATGTCAGTTTATTGCAGCTATACAGCAGAAGTGTATGTACGTGTGATGGATCTTGTTTAATAACTCTCTCTCTCTCATCTTACAGTATGTATACAGGCCTGTTTGAACAGGTATGAACTCAAACCCCTCCAGTCTTTCCGTGTTCACTCACATGGGTTCAATGTATGTGTATTCAGATTTCTTCAGCTCATTGCTTATTACCTGACATGCTCATGCTGGTCTTTCTGTGGCTCTACATCATTAAGTATAGGAACACCTGTCCATCACAGCTTGAGCTCCAGATGCGTGGCCATTAATATAAAGGTGCCGCCCACTTTGTAGCTATAACAGCTTCCACTCTTCTAGGAAGGCTTCCCGCATATATCAGAGCTTGTCCTTGGGAATCAGTGCTCGCTTGTGAGGTCAGGCACAAGAAGGTCTGACTCACAATGGCTGTTGGATTTCAGCCCAGAAATGCTGGATACACTACATGGACAAAGTATTGGGACACCTGCACAGTACACCTACAGGAACTTCTATGACATCCCATTCCAAATCCATAGGCATTAATATGGAGTTGATCCCGCTTCACAGCTATAACAGCTCCCACTCTTCCGGGAAGCTTTCTACAAGATTCCGGGTGTGTCTGTGGGAATTTCTGCTCCCCATTCAGCCAGAAGAGCATTTGTGAAGTCAGACACTGCTGTTGGCCAAGAAGGCCTGGCTTGAATGTTGTGCTACCAGGCAATTCACTAGGTACACCTACCTCATCTACACTTACTGTCCAATTTATGGTCAGGACCCCCACTGGACCACCACAGAGCAGGTATGATGTGGGTGATGGATCATTCTCAGCACTGCAGTGACACTTGAACGTTGGTGGTGGTGGTGTATTAGTGTGTGATGGTGCTTGGTGTGAGTGGATCTATGACACAGCAGTGCTGAGGAGACCTCCAGTGTCACTGCTGGACTGAAGAATCGTCCACCAACCAGAACACTATCCAGCCAACAGTGTCCTGTGGGGCAGCGTCCTGTGGGGGGCTTGGCGTCCGGTCCTGTGGGGACAGGCAGCGTCCTGTGGGGCAGCGTCCTGTGGGGCAGCGTCCTGTGTCCTCTGATGAAGGACTAGAGGATGACCAACACTGCACTGTGCAGCAGCAGATGAGCTGTCGTCTCTGACTGTCCATCTACAAGGTGGACCAGCAAGGTAGGAGTGTCTAATAGAGTGGACAGTGAGTGGACACAGTGTCTCAACACTCCAGCAGCCCTGCTGTGTCTGATCCACTCACACAAGACTCACCAAATTAGGTAAATGGAAATGTGTATATCTGTATATACCATAGCTTGTATTTCCTAACTTACAATAACAATAATGATAATAATAATAATAATAATAATAATAATAATAATAATAATAATATATTATTATTATTATTATTATTATTATTATTATTATGCAGTTAAATACAATATATACATAAAATAAATATATTATTATTATTTAATTTTTATTCTATTTCATTTTATTATTATTATTATTATTATTATTATTATTATTATTATTAATTCAGATTATTATCTGAATAAGTATATTCTAACCTGCTTACGTAATTGGAGCTGGCCAATCAGAACCCAACTCACCTCGCTTAGCCCCACCTCCTCGGTTGTCTGGGTAACCAGGACTCGACGCCTCATCAGCTAGCTGAGCAACAGGGCTAGCAGCGGCGGAAAACACGGAGGATGCAGATTCATATGAGGCTAAACGCGGAACCAGGCCGCTGTGTTTTCCCTCGCGGATCTGGATTAAACAGCTCCAGTTAAACCTCAACCGAGCTTCCATCCATCGACGCTGGCTGTCGCTGCAGAGTCAGGCCGGGAGGAAGGCCGGAGAGGAACTTCTCCTATGGGGCGGCTGTATTGAAGTCCACAGGCCCCGTTATACGCTTAGCTTCGGACGGCTTAGCAGGCTAGCCATTGCTAGCTAGCAAAGCTAAACGAACCTCAGTAACGGTAAATACAGCGTGCAGGTTAGCTTAACTTTACCATTAGGGACTTTATATGAATATAAGATAGACCTACTTCATAATCTTCATATATTTGCTGCCTCAAACAGTGGCTAGAAAATGAGGCTGAGAGTTGGAGCAGTGCTTAGTCTTGTTTTCGAATTGTCCCGTTCCACCTTAAAGAATGCAACTGCTGCACCGTTTAAGGTGGACCGGGTCAATTCTAAGAAGAAGAGATTTTAACCAGTATTTAATACACTTTTTAAATAATAGTATAAATAATAATCTGTATTATAAACATTTTAAAATATGAATACGTGTAATAATAACAATAATAATACTTTATTTGTTTTTACCCTTAAATATAAGTTACCATAACCTCTTTCCCCTGAGCCAGGGTCCCATCAAGATAGAGTCCTATATCAGCACACTGTTCTACTTCACTAACTAGACTAGGGTGGGGGAGATGTTTTCATATGTCAAGCCAGAGAGGAAGAAGAAGCCAATGCCAGTAGGAATAGCATAGTGTCCCATGCTATGGCTCGCTAACCTTAATATCTTAGGCCACTATTCCGGCTAAGCCATAGTCCGTTTTGGGAAGAGTTTCTATGATACATAGCATGCTTATAAGCAGCGCTGGCTGTGAAGCCATCCCCCCCCAGCATGGCTCATAATAAGATGCGCAATTACCTGCTGCATTTACGCCTGCTAGGCTTTTAATGTAAGCTGCTAGTTATCTCAGGCTAATTAGATCGTCTGAGTTGTTGTTTTGTTTCTTCATTTAGGGAGCTCGACTGGTGCTTCTTCCCCTGTTGTTATCATTGACAGGTATGGCTGTGTATTTTTGATCACCGTGTGCATGGCCGAACCGACAGCAGTGGGACAGCAGTCCTCTTGGCCTGGCATTCCTCCCAGCCCCTGCTGGCGGTGGGCTCCGTCAACGGTGCCTCCGGAGGGCGTGTCGATGTCTACCTGCAGCATGTGAGAAACACTGACATCCTGTTCACTGGCTTTATTTGAGTACCTGCTTTGCACCTCACCGTCTAAATACAGGCTCTGTCCTGTATGTAAATGCTACTTCCCATTCATTCAGTGACCCTTCTCTATTCAGTGACCGTAGGATGACTCTCCAGATCTTACGCTCCTCTGCGTCTGTGTTCTCCAAAATGATTGGTCTTCCACTAAGATCCTCTTGGCCACTTGTGTCGTTGTCCAAGACTTCAGACTGTAGCCCATCAAGCTACTAAATAAGCACTCACATTAATTTAACTGGACGATGTGTGGTTAACACTCACAATCATCAGAAGATAGCTGGCTCCCTAGAAGGCAAGGTGTGGGGACTGGGTGCTGTTGGGGAAGGAAGATGAAGGTGACCAGTATCAATAACTGATGATAAATTTAGACTGATAATGATCAATATTTATTGAGCTGACGCAATACTTTAGAAGTCTGTCATCTCAGTATGGCGTCGGGCCGCTCGTGTTGCTTAACCCAACAGCCGCCAGGACGTCTCGGTATGACTGTAGAGGTTCCTGATGGGTGTCTCTAGGATAATCCATCCCATGCAGCTTGAACATGCCGCATCACAGTTCCCTGCAGATGGTGCGGTTAGGGTTGGGTGAGGGGTGGAGGGACGACAGGCGCTTCTGGAGCTATGTGATAACACAAGCCGCTCTCCGAGTTTGAGTTTTTGAATTATTATTTTTTTACGTTTGTGATGTTTTTTTTTGTTGTTTATGCTTTTTTTAAAATTGTTTTGGTCTTGGCGCACGTTCATGCTTGGTGCTGACCGCATGTGGCCGTCCAGCACAACGGATTCGTTGGGGCGTCTTCCACCGAGACTAAAGCGTGCTCGTCACTGAAGATGACCCCGCTGCCATTCTTAGTCCCTCCATGACAGTCTGGCCGCGACACACTGCAAGTCTTTCATAACATTGGTGTTAAAGGACAAGTCGTGGTATACGGTCTTGGCGTTGTGCATCGCAGGCTCCATGTGGTTTGGGACAATTGTTTAGTATTCTGCAGGCTCATCATGCCAAAAAAACAGGGCCTGGGAAACTGAGCATATTTACCACTACCGAGGCAGCACTGTTCTAGTACGGGCAGCTTGGATTTGTAGTCGCTAACTGTTGCTAGCTAATGTTTGTAGTGTCAATGCGTCATGTTATGTTATGCTCTGGTCCGCTGTGTTTTGTTCAGGGAGAGGCTATGTGGAGTTGTTGTCACGTAGAGCGGGGTTCAATCGTCGTGCGCTTCTGCGATGGCACTCCCACCAATTACCGCCTGCTGGGCGTAGGGCTGGAAACAGGCGATGAACCCTGGCTCCTCACACTATCCACAAACGGAGAACACAAACTTCTTGCGCCCGAACTGACGCACACTGCCTGCATCTCTCTGCTGGAGTGGAGCTTACCGGAGGTCGCTTAGACTCGTCACGGGTAGATCAGGTGATGCATCGACATCACATCCTGATGTGCTGGCTGCGGCTCGCCTGAATATAGAGGGTATATGTTAATGTGGGCGGTGCATGTTTATGATTGTTAGTGTTTTTTGGGGGGGGGGAGGTTTACACTGACGTCTGCAATATGAGACTGTTAGCTGGCCAGGGAAGGCGGGGGACAAACATCACTGACCGAGGAAAACTCTCTACGAGAACCCTGCCAACACACAAATGCACAGCGCTATTGAAGCTGGAGCAGTCTGGTCTTTAAGAGCTGCCGCACGTCCCGGACGGTCTGTGCTTATCCATTCCGATCAGCATGTGGCATGTAGGTGGCCACATGGTCGATCCTTCCTTCACATCTGGAGAGAGAGCCAGTTTATGAGGGCACGATGCCCCGCCTTCGACAACTGTGTCGCATGATCGTGGGGAGCTCGCATGCCTCCCTTCTGGAGGGATATGGCAGTCAGCCTTACGGCGACAGAGACATTTTCAAGTGTTCAGCTTTCATAGATGGTCTCTTCCTGGGCGCTCTTAACAGCTCTCACTGGGATTTTAGGATGCTTCTGCAGCTTCCGTCCTGAGACACTTTACCATTCCTACATTATGTAAATTAAGTAGAACGCTGTGGAGTTTTAGAGGCATCCGCGTCATAGTAGAACCTATATTGCCTGCGTGTATCCGCAAACAGATTACTGATGTTGAAAACACTGATTCCCAGAGTTTCACAGTGGATACAGATTCCCACACCGCTAAAAGCACAGCTGCATCTTGTTTTGTTTTTACTTTGGTACTTGACTTGTGTGTGTGTCTGCGTGTGTCTGCGTGTGTGTGTGTCTGCGTGTGTGTGTGTCTGCGTGTGTGTGTCTGCGTGTGTGTGTGTGTCTGCGTGTGTGCGTGTGTGTCTGCGTGTCTGTGTGTGTGTGTGTGTGTGTGTGTGTGTGTGTGTAGGCAGGGGTTCTAGCCGTGTGGAAGGTGGACGCTAGAGGAAGACTGCACGGAAGTCACCTGACAAAACAGCACTACAAGACTAAACCCTAACTGCTGCATGCTTCAGGCCCCGCTCAACCCAGCAGAGTGAGCTTTAGTCCTTCTTCCCCTTATTGAAAATCCTCAGCTGTGGCCGCAATGTCGCATTTCTCCTCGCTAGGTCTGGCAGCGGGAGCCACAAGAGGCTAATCAGTAGTGCCTCACCTAGATTAGCATGCTGCCGACGCTGCGTAATATCCAAATGCTCTGCGACAGTGTTGTGATCAAACTGTACTCTGTTAACATGGATAGTGCGATTAATACGCCGTAACGCGGGCTACAAGGCAGCCATTTCAGTGTTTATAGCTGGGAGAGTGTATTATGAGACCTAGCTAGAGGGTGGAATAGGATGCGTCTGATATGATTGGAAGCCTGATATGCGATAATATGGGTGAAGCGGTGGGGTTGTGTTGATTGAGACTACACTGACTCAGCTGAAAGGTTTAAGTTGTAGTGCTAGATGTATACATATATGAGTGTAAATACATATACTGTATGATTATGAGTTCTAAATACACTGATGTACAAAAGTGATGGCATAGCAGGTAGCAGTATGTAGATTGATTATAAAGTGGTGATGTATGTGTGCAGGGATGTGGCGATGCTGGCGAAGGCAGCTGTCAGAGGTGATGAAGATGCTCTGGATAAGTTTAACTGGAGGAAGAGCAGTAAAGGGGGCGGAGTTTGGTCTCCCGGCTCACAGGAAGGACTCACCATCTATGCCAGCACAGCTGACGGTCAGTCAAATCCTGCAGTGTCTGTTTGTATCTATGCATTTGGGTGTGTCTATCTGTGTGTATTTGTGTGTGTGTGTGTCTATATGTGTATCTGTGTGTGTATCTGTGTGTGTATCTGTGTGTGTCTTTGTGGGTGTGTGTGTCTGTGTGTATTTGGGTATCTGTGTGTGCCTGTGTGTCTGTCTGTGTGTATGTGAGATGTTAGCCCTCTGTGTTAAGGTTCAGTGGAAAGTATTATTAGGGGAGGGGATAGTACCTGATTGCTGGTGTATCACGTGCATGTGTACAGTGGTGGATCTGGGTTTCTGAATATTGAGTATGCTGGAGTCTTACAAGGGTTGGTGTGTTTAGGCTAGTAAGCTTGTAAGCTGGAGGTCTTAGATAAGGTTGATAATAGGGTGCATTTTGGTACTAAAGCAGATCAGCTTTTAACGAGCGCAATCCTGAAGAGGGTTTCTGGGTTATGCTGTTTAAATCAGGTTTGTAAATTCATATTTGATGTTATTGCATGACGACCTAGTCAATATCAGTACTGGCAACTGTTGTTTGCTAGGCTGTGTGTTCAGGCGTGGACGCACCGGGGTCGCAGTGCATCCGCCTGCTGACTGTTAGATGGCGGAGTGTCAGTTTAAGGCTGTTCTATTTTCGGAGCGTCCAGAGCCGTGCTGGCTGTGGTTAACGGACCCTCTCTGCTGCTCTGCACAGTTTCAGTTCGCTGGAACCAGAGGGGGGCGCTCAAGAGTGCTCAGTAAGGTCAGAACCGGCCCAGGCATTCACTTCCAGGACTTCACAGAGCTCGATGGTGAGACTTGTGGACAACCGCTCTAGAAAGCAGTGAGGTGTGTATGTTGGTTGCAGGTTAAGCTGAGTGGGGAGAGGTGGACAGAACGGGCTAGACTATCGTGTGGACGGAGAGCGGTTGTGCTAATGACACAGACAGGATGAACACACTGATCGTCAGGAGAACTATGCTTATCAGTCAGTCATCTATATCAATATCAATCAAATCAGCAATATTTACTTTAGTGTAGCGGGCTTTTTTACAACTCAAAGCAGCTTCAGTCAGAAAATGCAGTTTGGTTATAATAGGAAAAGAAAAACCATGAGGCTCATGTACAGACATGGCGGGGGGGGGTTCTTAAATCCCCCTCGTGAACAAGCCAAGGACGGCGAGGAGAAGGGCTTCCTTGAGGTGGGAGGAAGACACGTCTTGAGAGGTAACAGGCTTAGGGCGGACGGCCAACCTCCTCAGGTGGATCCCGGATGAAGAGAGAAAGACCGAACGAACAGGAGGTAGGGAGGTGCTTAGAACATCTATTAGATCCAGTCTGATAGATCCGGTCTGATTAGTCCAGGACGGAGTAACTGCAGCGGGTGGAGCCGACGCATAGATGGGAGTGCATAGCTCAGAGCGCAGACGCTGATCAGTGTAAAGGTTGTGGTCTGTGATGTCGGTGATGAACTGCAGAAAGCAGGGCCGGATGACCCACGGTGGAGCTGGATGGCTAGCAGGGTGCCTCCAGCTGCTGTGGGGTTCCATGTGATCACATCTGGGGAAGTGTCATCTGTGGTCTTAATGTAATACGGGGATAGAGAGAGGAGCGAAGGACGACTGATTTGGAAGGACTGAGAGGTTTGTCCCCTTGTATGAATTGAGTGTGTGTAGTTCCTGAGAGTCTGGAGAGAATTCCTCAGCGCATGGTAGCCCCTCAGTGTTATCGCATCAGGGTTGATCAGCTCATAGAGAAACGATGAGAGGGATAACATGACCTGTCTGTTTAGAGGACCGAAGGTTTAGCTAGCGGTATTGTAGTGCATGGATTGCATCTTGTGCATTACGAAGGACGAGTAGGATGTATGCTTTGTTTAAAAGGGGTAGATTTAAACATTCGAATTGAATGCTAAAGTAGGCTATAACACTATCTAGACAAGAAACTACAGCAGGCTGGATAACGATTTACCAGGGGCTCTATCAGTAAATTCAATAGAAACAGTTTTTTTTTTATTTCTAGGTCTTTGTGCCATGTTCGTGTTATACAGTTCTGAGTATGGTAGCAATAGACGGCTAGACTAGCTTTTCCTTTCCTGGAGGTTTGAGAGTAAGATTCAGGCTGTTTGGAGAGAAAAGAGGTCAAAAAGAGAGCTACATGTTGTCCTTTTCATACCAGACCAGCCTAAGTTGTCTTATAACTAGGTTCTTGTTAAGTGCTTTGAGAACGCTTTGTGCTGTCCAGGGATACCGATCCTGCATTAGGCACCAGTTTTTTACTGGAACCAAGATATGGCAATCACGCAGGGCACTGGCACACCTGTATTAAGCAGTGAGTTCAAAGATGGCGGATCTTGTGTGGAGCGTTTGAGCTTTTTTCCGATGTTTATAAGCGACGCGTGGGATCAACTCCTGGAGATTATAAAGACGTAGAAGTAGGTTCTCCAGCAACCACGCGGGTGGCGGCCATTGTTGCCTTCTTGTTCCTCAAACAACTGACACCCTCTACCGTATGTCCTCCCACAGTTTGTGGCTGAGGGCTCCACTATTCTTTGATTGGCAGCTGGATGTTAATACAGGATAAACCCATCAGACGGGCACGCATAGCAGGCTGAAGCAGGCGGTGTTGTAGTGCAGGCTGGTTTTTCCGCACTGTACAAACCGTAACAATGACGAGAAAACATTTAAATTCCTCCTAGGTCATCCATGGTTATGCCTTCCCACTGTGGTCATGTTGAGTGAGGAACTCAGTGTGGTTTTGTCCAGAACATCAGTGTGGCATTCGAACTGGGGGCGCAGCAAACAAGCTGAGCGGATGAACTAATAACATATTCTTATACAAACCACCATATGATACACTATATACAGTGTTTAGCTTCCACGGTAGCAATTAGCCTATAGCTTGACTCTCTACGCACTCTCCCATTGCGCTTTTAGCATCCCCCAACACTGTAACGTTTTAAGGACCCAGAAAATTCCATAAAGCAGACTGGCGAACTTGGTTAAAAAGTTAGAACCGTTTACTGTTTGAAAATATAGGGAGGATATTGAAGTGGTGTTTCTTCCAAAGTTCGTCTTTCGGCAAAAAGAGAGTTAAAGAGAGGTCAGATGGCTTCACTGCTCCATTCCTCCTTTCACACTGGCAGGGGTGGGGGGGGGGGGGGGAAAAA
>JAMWET010006297.1:0-50000 GCA_024036415.1 Prochilodus magdalenae
TAAAAGCCCCCGCCCGCGCTCGCACCCCGGTCCCTAGCTCCATACCCCCAAGAACGGCACCACTAAGCTAACAGAGCGGAGGATCCCGACATGAACCCCTTCCCTAGCCTATCTACGCTTACCCTCTAGACCCGGCACCCACACTCTGCTCCCCCCCAGAACGGGCAACTCGCCCCCACACAAGCAGACAGACATTGACGGGCATCAGAGCACGAAGCGCAGAAAAACAGGATGCGCACGGCCAAGCGCGCCCCTAACCCCCCCCATACTGCGCTCTGACAGCCCAACCCCCTTTTTTTTTTTTTTTGACGACTACACCACTAAAGATTCTCCAGAAACACGACTACATCACTAAAGACTGCTACCAGAACACGACTGCACCGCTAAAGACTGCCACCAGAACACTTCTACACCACTAAAGGACTGCTACCAGAACACGTACACCACTAAAAGATGCTACCAGAACACGATATCACCGCCTAAAAGACCTGCTACCAGAAACACGGGAATACACACTAAAGACTGCTCCCAGAACACGACTACACACTAAAGACTGCTCCATAAACACGACTTACACCACCTAAAGACTGCTACCAGAACACGCCTACACACTAAAAGATGCCGAACAGAACCGATACACCACTAGAAGACGCTCCCTAACACGGTACACCGCTTACAGACTGCTCCCAGAAACACGACTACACCACTAAAGACTGCTCCCAGAACACACGGCTACACCGCTTAAAGACTGCTACCAGGACAAGGCTACACGCAAAGGACGCCTACCAGAAACACGACTACACAGCTAAAGAGCTCCCCAGAACACGACTACACGTCAAAGACTGCTACCAGAAACACGGCTAACCACTAAAGACTGCTACGAGGACACGATAAACCACCAAAGACTGCTACGGGACACGGCTACACCACTAAGACTGCTCCTGTAGAACACGAACTACACACAAAGACTGCTACCAGAACACGACTACACCACTAAAGACTGCCACCAGGAACATGGACTACACACTAAAGACATTACCAGAACATGACTACACCGCTAAAGACTGCCTACCAGACAGGACTACACCACTAAAGACTGCTCCCATAACACGACTACACATAAAGACTGCTCCCAGAAACCTGGACACACTGCTAAAGACTGCGATACCAGAACACGACTACACCACTAAAGACTACTACCAGAAACACGACTACAACCACTAAAGGACTGCTACCAGAACACGACCTTACACCACTAAAGATGTACCAGAACACGGACACACACTAAAGACTTCTCCCAGAACAGACAGTCACTAAAGATGCTCACCAGAACACGACTGCACGCTAAAGACTGCCACCAGAACACTTCTCAACCACTAAAGACTGCTTGGTTGGGGATACCAGAACACGCCCTGAGAACCACACTAAAGAAATGCGTACACAGAAACATCGGACTACACCATGAGAAGACTGCTTACCAGAACACGGACCTACACCACTAAAGAGACACTCCCAGAAACACACCTACACCGACTAAAGACTGCTGTCAATAACACGACTACACCACTAAGACTGCTACCAGACAACACGCTACACCACTAAAGACTGACTACCAGAACACGACTACACACCAACTAAAGACTGCCTCCATAACACGACGTTACACACACTAAAGACTGCTACCAGAACACGCTACACCACTAAAGACTGCTACCAGAAACACGACACACCGCACAGGCTGCTCCCAGGAAACACGACTACACACTAAAGACTGCTCCCAGAAACACGAAACTACACCGCTACAGCGCTACAGATGCTACCAGAAAACCAAGACCACACACCCCACTTAAGAGGACTGATCACTGATTGTCCGCAGACTATATGTGGTATTTCCCCCAGCACACTGGTTCCACTACCTCACAGGACTTATGTGTGTGCAGCCGGCACTTAACCTGTATACTCAGAACATTTCTCAGTGTGTTTTTATGATCTATACTGAAACATTAGCATATTATACTTGCACATATAGACCTACCTTCTGTTATGTTCCATTCATATTGTATATCTGTAGTGTATGTATACTGTATATACAGTATATATATATATATATATACACACATCAATATTCTATGCCCTGTATATACCCTGCATCTCTCATCTACCTCAGCCTTATCATAGTGCTATATGGAAATGTGAACATCTGCATACATCATAGTTTTTATTCATAACTTTTATTCATAACTGTAAATTAGTATTGTATATTATATATATATTTATTGTCTAATTAATATGTTTTGTAGTTAAGCATGCCTTAGTGTATGTGGTTTCGGCTGTGGTCATCTTTGAATACTAATGGCCCCTCTGTTCTTGTGCTGATAGGTGGTAAATGAAGGCCTCTCTCAGGAGGCCACCCAGCTGCTGGTCCAGTCTCTGGTCATTTCAAGGCTAGACTACTGCAACTCGCTCCTGGCTGGTCTTCCTCTACGGCCCATCAGGCCCTTGCAACTTGTTCAGAACGCTGCAGCCCGTCTCATCTTCAATCTTCCCAGGTTCACCCACGTTTCTCCACTGCTGCGCTCCCTTCACTGTCATTTGCCCGCATCAGATTTAAAACTCTGAGGCCTACAGAGCCAAGAATGGACCAGCGCCTCCCCACCTTATGGCAATGGTGAAGAGTCGATCTGTACCTCGAGCCCTTCGCGCTTCAAGTACAGCTCGACCTGAACTGCCATCCCTGAAGACGCATGGAGGACAAGCGTCCAGACTCTTCTCTGTCCTGCCTCCCAGATGGTGAAATGAACTCCCACTGGGTGTCAGAACAGCCGAGTCTCTGGCAACCTTCAGACGCAGACTGAAGACCCATCTCTTCGTAATGCACTTCAGTGAGTGAGCTCTAGTAGAGGTGTAAGTTGTGTGTATTGTGTTGCAATTATGACCTTTTCTCCTCTATAGGAATGAGCACTGGGCTGGGGTTGCCAGGTAATACTCTCCTTGCTCTATGTCTGTGTATTAATCTCTAGGTACCAGCACTGGCCCCCTGTTCGGGCAGTGTCTGAGCTAATAGTGAGTTTTGGTAACCCACGTCTGCCCTGTTCTTCAGTTTTCAGAAAGCCCCACAGGACCACCACAGAGCAGGTAGTATGTGTGTGGTGGATTACTCTCAACACTGCAGTGACACTAACATGGTGGTGATGGTGTGAGTAGATCAAACACAGTACTGTCCTGTGTCCACTCACTGTCCACTCTATTAGACACTCCTACCTTGCTGGTCCACCTTGTAGATGGACAGTCAGAGAAACGATAGCTCATCTGCTGCTGCACAGTGCAGTGTTGGTCATCCTCTAGTCCTACAGCAATGGTCACAGGATGCTGTTGGACTATTCTCAGTCCAGCAATAGCACTGTGGAGTTTAAAAACTCCAGCAGCAGTGCTGCATCCACTCGTACCAATACATCAGTGTCACTGCAATCCTGAGGATGACCCATCTCCCAAATACCTCCTCTCTAGAGCATGAACTATGCAGTCTGTGATTGTACCAAGTTCACCTATGTGGTAAGCAGAAGTTATTAAACGGTCAATGAGTGAGAAATTGTGATACGCACACACACAAATTATCAAAGGAGTAGTTGCACAAACCGTTGCACCCAGCAGGAATCAACCAACAGGAACGAAACATATGAAGGATTCAGGTTTTACACTCAGTCCTGCATGTGGTGTAAACAAGGACGGGCCTTATCACTGTACCTGACTGACCCACAGTCATGACTGCAGACATGCAGCGAGTAGCAACGCCCTCCATGAGTCCTGCTAGTGGCAGCACCATTGGAAGTCTGCTGCATTGACACCCCTTAACACCACCCAAGACCGCAGCAGTGTCGTGGCAGACCATAACGGCGTGACTCAGAATGACAGCGGGTCATCTTCAGTGATAAGTCCTGCTTTGGACTTGGTGGAGGGGACCATCGAATCCATGTGGAGAGGCTGTAGGCAGCATCAAGATTACAGCAGGACAGCATTAGGAACCTCTAAGAACCACCATGCCAAGAGGCCCAGAATTGGGTCTTCAGAGAGCACTCTGGTGGGAGCAGCTCTAGTCCCCCTTTTAAAGCCACGCTCAATATTTAAAGACAGACACTAATGGCTTATGATTTAGCAAGTTTGTTGAATGCATGTGTAGGTAAATATCAATAGATTTGTTTGAGGTTGTAGAACATTTTGAAATTAAAAAAAAAAAAAAAAAAGGTGGAAATGCAAATATATATTAAAAAGGTACAAGCCTTAGGTGACTAATTTTATATATATTTTTTTTTGCCTTGAGTGGTATTTGACTATACAGCATTTCACTAATAACTAAACCAGTCAAGTTTTTTTTTTTTTTGCCTTGACTAGTGTCAATGGTAAGCATGTTTTAGTCACACTGTAGACTAAACCCACACTGTATAGTGTTGCTCCACCCCTCCCAAAGCCACAATGTCATTTCTTCCAACGGCAAATGTTTAACATATCTTTATTGGTTTTGCTTTCCACTATAACTCGTACAAAAATACTCCAACTACAAATAAGGGTAACAGCCTTTCCCAACAAACATGAACATCTGAGAAGTGTGAACGGAAGAGAAGAGCTTTAACAGAACCAACAACAAAACAAAGTGATTTGGAGAGGGGGCCGGTTATTTCCACTGTGGCTATGCTAAGAGACTATGGTCGTGAGGAAACAACTAGTGAGTGAACGAAATACGACAGAACGTAAAGCAGTGAAACAGGACAAGTGCAGGTCTACTGTGGTGCGAACAGCGTTCAGTAAGTGATCTGAAATTCAGTTTAAACCGATCCGTTTTGATGCAAAACTACCGCTAACGTGCTCAGTGCCTTCAACTTTAAGATCCAAATACATGTTTGATCATATTTTGAAAAGACATCTTTCCTTTGCCTTTATTATTTAATCCTGGAGGACACGCTCTACACCAGGTCTGAACAAAATCATGGTACATCAGTAAAATCGCCATAGCGGCTGAGCACTCTCGGGGGCAACGTCGCCGTGCGCATGGTCAGTCTCCAAGAGGAACCTCAGCCATCCTAGGACGTTCTCCTCAGCAGTTAGGTGACTACTGAAGGAATAGCCCAATCCAAAAGTCTGGGTTTGCTGGCCCGTTACAGCAGCCTACACAAGAGTGAGAACATGGTTCAGGAAACCGGACTCTGACACCCAGGGCTGGTTTCCCTAACTGGCATCAAGACTGACTACACAGCACTTCAAAGTCATCCATTGTTCAATTGTTTTCTTTACTTACTTGAGGAGCAGGAGGCTTCCAGAATCCATTGGTTGAGACCTCAGTCGGTTGAGAACGTGTAGAGGTGCTGGAGTCAGGTGCTTCCACCTTCTGTTCCTTTTCCTCCTTGGCTTCTTCATCCAGCTCCGTGTTCATTTGCTCAAGCAAGCCCTGCCTATGAGTATTTACAGGTAGCAGAACTTCAGCACCAAGAAGTAAAGCTCTTTTCATTTAGGACAGCTACAGATATGACTGAAATCTACACGTGTCTGGGTACCCGGCCTTAATTGCTTCCCTAAATGAACAGATAGTCACATAACTTAAAAAGGTTCTACTAATTTATGGGTTCTTCCTGGAATCTATACATCGCATGGAGCTTAAATACCCAGTGTACTGCGTGTACATGTCTCCCGCTGTCTGGAAACTTGCCGGCACCTACATAGCATGGATGCACTGACGTAGCGTACTTGTTTAGATGTTTGTAGCAAGCAGTTAGCATTTTAAAAAATATATATTAAATATATATATTTTTTTTTTGCTAAACCATAAGTCATAAGGACACTTTCAGGTTAGGGTTAGTAGATTTACATTCAACATCATATACTGCAGATTAAGCTACTAATGCTTCAGTATTCTTGTTGGTGCTGGAGACTAGCATTAGCTTAGCAACAACACCTAACCAGATTTACTTAACCATGCCTGCAAGTTACATGCACTAACCCACGTTTAGAATAAGGGTTTAGAACTGGGGACCTAGGGGGCAAATACTTTTGCATAGTCTCAGATGTTTGCATTTTTGGTTTTCTGAATTAACTTTATGGTTTAAGGACACTCCGAATTCAATTAATTGCACCTAAACTATTTAACCAAGCTGAAGTTCCCAGAAGCCCCACCAGACACAGACCCAACACGATAGATCTAACCAGCATGGAAACTAGTACTGTACACGATCATCCACTGAACGAACCAAAAAGTTGTTCTGCATAAAACAATACATACAGTTGCTCAACTGGGTCGCGTCCTTCCACGTCCCCTTGAGAAGTCGAAGGGGGGTCCCAAGTATGTAGCGCTCTCCGCCAAAGTCTGACTTGCATGTCCCAAGACCTTCGGCTGTACTTGCGGTATTTGTTGGGGGTGGATGGATGAAGCCCAGGAATGCGAAGATGTCTGAAAGTACAGCGTAAGGGACTTCTAGCAGACTAATGATCCAACAGGCCCACACGGTACAACTCGATTAGATTTCAATGAGTCTGTTCTTACTTTGGCACCTGCTTCACATAGTTCTGGTAGCCACAAGTGTTCTTTCCATACTGAATCTGCTTCTGTCTGCGCTTCAAAACTGACTCATTGGTCTCAAAATGAGATGGGTCCACATTCTGGGAACACCACCGGAGCCTTGATGGGGACCTAAGACAGGGCCTTGGATTAATCTATTAACCCACATCACAATAACAAACCATATAGTTGAAAGGGCACCTCTTTATCTCCTCTAGGTCCTCCGTCCCAACAGCCACATTAGCTGTAGATATCTTGAGGATGCACCTCTCAAGAATAGAGGACCTATTTAGAAAGAGAGAATGAGGGAGACAGAGAGACTAAGAAAGTAAACTGGAACAAGTCTCAGCAATTCACAATGGGCCTCATTCAACCACCGTTCTTAGGAAGAAGGTATGTAGTTTTCACTCAAGATTCTGACACTCAGCAGTGAGCTCATCCTGGATTGGTTCTTGGGTACAACCAGAATTTATGCACACTCAAAATTACAGGTGTGAACAATTCACCAGCTTGGAAACACCATATATCCGAGGTAGACCATTTCCTTTAGGTCCTTTTTCAATAACAAGTTCTAGGAAAAATGATCTAGGGAGATATTGGTGAACGAAGCCCACTGTGCTTAACTGCAGAGCTGAAGATGAGACCTGCGAGGCTTGAGTATGGTGGAGGTATTCCTGTCTTCATTTACACACGATGGCTGTGGGCTCCTAGAGCTACAGAATCACAAAGAAGGACACACAGAGACAGACATCACAAAAAGATTCAATATTAATCAATAAGTAAAAATAAATAAAGTGTGCTCACACAGTCCTTCCAACCAACAGCTTAAATCTTTACCTTCTTACCTGACCAGGCTGTCATACACTGAGCTGCAACCTGGGAGAAGCCAGGGCTCAGGGCTGCCTGGCTGAAGACCTGGTCTGACCCTCATATCTTGGGGCAGTTCTAATAAGTTGGGCCATAACGGAAGAGACAGGGCCCTGAAATAAGCACACACACACACACACAAAGGTAATTAAGGATTACAGTTCACTTGCACTCAGCAGCAGCATTAGAGTTAACATGTGGACCTTGGCTCCAAAGGGCTTTGAAGTACAGTTTCAATCCGTGTTGTCATGCTGACTTTGCCACATAGTACGCCACATAGTTTGAAAGAGCTTTAAATCAGCGCCAGGTGCAGCGGGGGCGGAGCTACGCGATTATAGCAGCAAATGCCGTCAATTATTGTTAGCTTACCCCGAATTCAGGATATTTCTACCAGTGTAACTAGCCTAGAAGTTTATTATTATTATTATTTTATCACAGTTAATATTCTATTATTTTCACTGTAACGTTAAACCTACGTCATTTGAAAGTTACCGGACATTTTGACATTTATATGTTGTAATAAATTCCATACTTTCTCCGTATTATGTTTCCTGACATAAGGCTTCATTGCTTGTCCAAAATAATTGTTGTCCTTTCTTTTTTAAAACTAATAACACCAGAACGTAATAACAATAATATTTACTTTGTCTGTTGTGTGGTTAATTCTTTCCCACTTTGCATATGGGCGTATTAGGAATGAATGAATAAATAAATAAATAAATAAATAAATAAATAAATAAATAAATAAATAAATAAATAAATTCTACTCCATAATAGCACTCACCAACCGGTTTAACTTGAAATCATAAATGCGCTGTAATCACACAAGGGGTTTTAGCCGGACTTTTATTTTGAAATTTTACAAGCTTCTCTTCAGACCGGAAGAAGATCTCTAAACGTTCAACATGGCGTCAGGTAGTGGGGTGAGTATATGCTTTAATGTTTTTAAATATATTTTGTTTTGTAATATTTGTACATTCGGTTTTAAAAGCCTTTGTTGCTAAATGAAACCTGTAGATATGTGGGGTATAAATTACGACCGTACTCTGAAGAACTCACGCTGTTCTAAACGTTGGTTAGCCAGCTAGCATTAGCAGCTGTTTATGTTGTTGCTGAACGAACACCATTCGTTTTAAAGCAAGTTATTGAACCAACTAGCTTTTAAATAGTTATGAATCTGCAGTGCCACATATGAAGTGAACTGCTAGTATTGGGTGGTAGGCATTATTTGGTAGGTTACTATCGCGATCTTTTGTGTCGCCTCCAAAATCTCACCAAAATCATCTAAACAATGATCTCCGTGGACAATCATCACTCTGCACTTAACATATTTATACTTACACATATAGACGGACCTACTGTTATCTTCCACCCATATTATTTATCTGTAGTGTATCTATATGTATGTCTCTCTCAATATTCTATGCCCTGTATATAAACTGCATCTCTGATCTACCTCAGCCTTACCACAGTGATATGGAAATGTGTACATCTAGATATATCATAGTTTTTATTCATAACTTTATATTACTGTTATATAAAACTGTATATTAGGTTAAACAGAGATTTTGTGCTTAGTATTGTATGTATTTATTGTGTAATGTATATTTTTTGTTTTTAAGTGTATTATTTGTATTTAAATACTGTAAGAGACTATGTACCTGAGTTTTTCACTTTCACACCTGTGAAAATGTGATGTGACAATAAAAGTGATTTGATTTGGTTTGATTTGACTGGTTTTCTCTACTAATAGTCACCTACCTCTCTTTTCGTAGTCCAAGAATGATTTTCGGCGCAAGTGGGACAAAGATGAATATGAACAACTGGCCCAAAAGCGCCTCACGGAGGAAAGGGAGAAAAAAGATGGTGAGTACTTTTACTATAGGGGAGCACATCATGGGACTCCCAACTGTCTTTGTTTACTGAGTGATAACATTATACTAAGTAATGTTACAACCAGTTCCATTGTAGCAAGAATACTGTTAGGACACCATATAGGATTTTGTCCCTCTCTGAGATTGTTGATTGTCTCCTTTCTGGGTTTTTGCATCTCCTGACTTTGCTGGCTTGAAAGCTGTATATTGCTGATTAGATGCATTTGCTGTGTGATGGACATACATTCCATTTATCATTTCTTCTGCTCTGGTTCTTAGGCAAACCCATGCCGCCAGTCAAACGAGAGCTTCTCCGGCACAGAGACTACAAGGTTGATCTGGAGTCTAAACTGGGGAAGACCATCGTCATCACCAAAACTACGCCGCAGGCTGAGATGGGCGGGTGAGTAACTGCAGCACTTGTCAGTCTGTGATTATATCATCATATTATAAGTGGATGTAAAACTATCAGTTATATTATATACTCTTTTACCGCTTACGGATGTATCCTTTTACCAAAGGCAGGTTTAAGTTTGATAACATATAAGAAGAATGTCAGTCTTTGTGTGGTAATACCGCGTTCAGCTCTGCTCTGTGATGAGAACTGGTTGCTTGTTTTGTGAGAAGGTAGACTAGAAAGAGTTCCAGTGTTGGCCATGATTGTTGGTATGCTTATCAACGTTTAAAATGGAGATATTTTATTTGTTACGGTTACTTTCATAACACTAAACAAAATAGGCCATTGTCTCTCTCATCACATACTGGATTTCACGCGTTCCAATAAGAGTAAATTACATTTACACCCACTGCTTCTGTGTACATTGATACAAAGATACTTTATATTGGTTGAAGATTTTTTTTCTTCAGTATCATTTACAATTGATAGACGGACAGGGACACTAACTGGCTTACTTTATATTTACACACCAACAATTAATCCTGCTGAGGTTTAACTTTTTTAGAATGACTATTGTAACAGTTTCATGATGTTGATAAAGAGGCTTTCAGCTGAGCAGTCAACATCATGATTCATTAAGGTGTGATACCCTCTTAATAGAAAGATTTATTTTATAATAGTGCCACTTAGAACTGGGAATATAAAACCAGAAGCACCAGGGCTGAAGGATGCTTTTATGTTCCACAGTTTTGGGGAACAATTCTGATCTGTTGTAATTCGGAGCAGTTTAAAGAGGTTTATTCCAGAACTCAACTTGGATTCTAAAGTAATTGATACAAAAACAGAAATGACACAATGAAAAACACATTTTTGGGAAATGAATCATCATATTTCACTGAGAATCCTTGTCTGTGTAAAGTTTGCTTAACTAAATTCCTCATTTATTATTGTTTTTGTCCTATTGTAAAGTCGGTATGAATAAATTGCGCGATTTAGCCAAAATTACTCCAGTAAATTTAGTGTGCTCAGACGTGATTCTCAGAACTCACCACTCGTAATATGAGCTTTTATTGTTCATTAGTATAAACACTGTTTTTATTTTTTTTAGCTACTATTGCAACGTTTGTGATTGCGTTGTAAAAGATTCCATCAACTTCCTGGATCATATCAATGGCAAGAAACGTGAGTATTTGGTTTTATTCACTATCTCACTAAATGTAAACTATAAAGCTCTATAAATGCAAAGTGTGAAACACTGGGCTTCCTTCTTCAGACCAGAGGAACTTGGGGATGTCCATGCGAGTGGAACGCTCTTCGTTGGACCAGGTTAAAAAACGTTTTGAAATCAATAAAAAGAAGATGGAGGAAAAGCAGAAGGAATATGACTTTGAGGAACGAATGAAGGAGCTAAGAGAAGAGGTTTGTTGTGGAGCTTGACCTTTAACCTTTTAACTTAAAGCAGGTTTACACTGTGTGATGATTATCATAATGCTGTCGGCAAGAATCGTGAGAGAATTTTTTGATCATGTGTTGAAGTTGTTGGTTTTTGAATATTGTGGCTAATTTACTGCATCTATGACCAAAGACAACATGCAGTCAAGTTCTGACGGTGTCAGACAGTTTGGAGCATCATCTCACAGTGAGGGAGAGATAGAGATGATAAATTAATGTTTAACATCTTCATCATGCTCACAAGTTTAGGAGTATTATCTCATCTGGCTTGTCCTGCGGTTGACTTATAAACCACTTGCTGTAGTTTTGAAAGTGCAGTGCTTTTCATTCCTGCTTGATTTAGGATTTTAGCTGCTCAGCAGTTTTGTGGTCTCCTTTGATCTTTTTTTTGTTTGTTTGTTTCATAATGCTTCTAATGTGTTCAAAGGGTGACCCATCTGGACTGCAGCCATGTTGTTGCAGTGCGTACAGGAAATGTTTTTCAAATTTTCAGAATGTGAAATTCAAGCTTTGTTTAATTAGACCACGTCACCTTAGTCTGTCCTAAATGAACTAGGGCCCAGAGAAGCAGGTGGTGCCTCTGGTTCCTTTTTTTAAATATACCCCTCTGAGATTTCTCCAGGTTCTTTGAATCTGGTAATGATCTTCTGTAGCATAGATAAACACAGTCACATGACCTGATGCTTTGCCAGCGTTTTAGACCCTAACTATGAAGAGGATGATGAAATGACTGCCGTAATGAGGATCTCAGGGCTCACTTTAGTTGTCTTAAGTACCTCCAAGTTAAAGAAGTTCCATGCAGATGACGGCTCATGCTTTGTGAAACTCTAGTTTTACTGTGTTATTAATCTTACTAATCTTTATTCTTTTATTTAGGAAGAAAAAGCAAAGGCCTACAAAAAAGAGAAGCTAAAAGAAAAGAAGAGGAAGGCAGAGGAAGACCTTAACTTTGAGGAGGATGATGAAATGACTGCTGTAATGGGATTCTCAGGGTTTGGGTCCTCCAAAAAGAGCCACTGATTCCAGCCTCTGCTCTGTGCTCAAGCCTTCCCTCACAGTTCTCTATAGTTCTGGACTGCTTAGAACTGGCATCTGAGTGAAAGACCGACTGGACGTCATGGCTTTTATTTTTCTCTGTACACCTGATGTCCATAATATCTACAAATCTCATAAACCAACAATTAATCAACCTGTTTTCCACCAGGCAGTTATTATTTTTTACAACTTTAACTGAATTTGTATTCTTGGTGGAGCAGTATGAACGTTGCTTGTTTGATTCTTGTTGTAAATATGATTCTTCTTTTTTGTCTTCGAGATTTGAAGTGACCGTGTCAGCAGTGAAGTCACAACAGGTGAATATTTTCAGTGACCTAACCATGTTTCAGGTCTGCTAGGTTGCTATTGGGTAGAGAGACGAGCGTAGAATAAAGATAAGGTGTGTGTCAGGGCTGTTCCTTTTTTATTGCTTTTATGCGACTTGAACATGTTCTTGCAGTTAAGCTGTATTTTATGTTTATTTAAAATTAAAAATGTTATGGCCCACTAACAGATTCAAGCTGTTGATTTGGTAGGGCTTTGTAGGTGCAAGTGTCGTGTCTGTCTGTCCATAAAATCCTCAAACCATGCTGGACAACAGGAAGGAGGTGGACACCCTGGTATAACAGTATTGCTGATCCATTAATAATAATAATAATAATAATAATAATAATAATAATAATAATAATGATGATGATGATTTATTATTATTATTATTATTATTATTATTATTATGTTTATTTATACAGCACCTTTTATACTGTTGGGAGCTCACCAGCTGTGTGGCGCTGCAGTTCGTTCCTCCACACTGAATTACTGTTGTTCATTTGTTTTGTCCAGTACAATGCTATTTCAAGTTTTTAATGACTGTATTTGTCGCACAAAAAGACACAAATGCTTGAGACGAGGCTCAGGCGTCTTTGCACACAGGGCTGCATCAATTTACAAGTTGCCGGTCATATAAATGTATTATGATGTGACTAAAACAATGCAAGGTCAAGGTTCAGGTGTATTTGTCATTTGCACAACGTGTCAGGATGTATTCAAATACAGATGTATATATGTCTGTTGTTTATGGTCAGTGATATTGTCCATAGCGGTGATATATCAGAGTGCAGTAGTATTGGTGAAAGGCTCACAGCTTGTTCAGGAGGGCCTGTGGGTAAAACCTGTTTGCACATGGAGGTATTGAGTCTCTGTTTAATGTCTTACAGTGGGGTTTAGTTGGATTTGGAATAGAGGCTCCAGTTTCCATAAAGCCACCTAGTTAAAAAATATAACCCACTGCTGAATCGCCATACTCATAACAGATTCGTGACATAAGAAGGAAGCAATTCAAAATTTAATAACAGGTAATTAATTTCCAGAAAGTGCCTTTCACTTTTAACTGATACGACTGAGATAAAAGTGAACTGTGACTTACTGGAGATAAGAATCTGTGGGTGAGGACAGATCTTGGACAGATCCACTGATAGGCTGGAAAGGAGACCATGCCTAAAATGAACTAACACCATGAAGCGATGAACCCCATGAATCGGTTAGCCTAGTTCTGTCCCATGCTTCTCCAACCGTCCAGATCATCACTCAGATTCATCCTGCTGCAGCCGACAGCATACTGAATGAACCTGTCTGTATAACTGCTACTGTCGTTCCTCTGGGACCTAAGATGAGACAGGTTCCTCTGCCTAACGCTCACCTGTGTGTTTGAACTCTAGCTTTACCATGTGGTGGTGCTGTTGGGTGTTAAAATGGTGCTGTAGAGGATCTGAGCTGTGGTGAGAATACTGAAATGTATTTTGAAGTTAGTTGGATTTCTGTGATTTTCTGTTGATTCAGCAGAAGTACAAAGTTTATAGGTTTCCAGTGTTCCAGATAGGACAAGGTAACCTTCTATTATCCCACATGGAGAAATTTGGATTGTTACAGCAGATGATAGCAGCATGACAGATACAGAACAAGAGGTAGACTAAGGTGCAGGTTCACAGAATACAAAATGAGAAATTACAGAAAATAAATACATGTAAAATGAATCTATTGTTAGATTAAAATCCAATAATAAACTATACAAATTTAGATTGTAACTGTACACACACACATATATCTATATATATATATATATATATATATATATATATATATATATATATATACAGGGGTTGGACAATGAAACTGAAACACCTGTCATTTTAGTGTGGGTGGTCTCATGGCTAAATTGGACCAGCCTGGTGGCCAATCTTCATTAACTGCACATTGCACCAGTAAGAGCAGAGTGTGAAGGTTCAGTTAGCAGGTAAGAGCACAGTTCTGCTCATAAATACTGCAATGCACACAGCATTATGGGGGACATACCAGAGTTCAAAAGAGGACAAACTGTTGGTGCACGTCTTGCTGGCGCATCTGTGACCAAGACAGCAAGTCTTTGTGATGTATCAAGAGCCACGGTATCCAGGGTAATGTCAGCATACCACCAAGAAGGACGAACCTCCACCAGCATCACGTAGTGACCTGGCCACTATCCTGCAAGAAGAATGGCTTAAACTCCCTCTGACCACTGTGCAGGACGCAGTATATGTCATTCCCAAGACCAACTGACGCTGTATTGGCCGCAATAGGAGGCCCTACACCATTCTAATAAATGATTGTGGTCTAAAACCAGGTGTTTCAGTTTCATTGTCCAACCCCTGTATATATATATATATATATAGCACAGATATTTTAAAGATATTTCACAGTTACGTTTACCAGCTACACCGTTACTGATAAACTGGCAGTCACGTAAATACTGAAGGTATAGTCAGTCAGAGTGCACGAGTTACAGGATGCTGGCAGTCGGTACAGGATGCATACAGGTGATGTACAGCTGATGAGGTGCAGCAACAAATATCGGTCAATAATTAAGTCACAGTGAATAGATAAACTGGACAGAAGCTGAAATCTAGCTGTCTGACGGGAATGTAGGCCGCCAGCTCCAACAACTACAACAGCTGTTTTAATTTGCTAGTAGTTCAATTATCATGTACACCCACTGAGCACTTATGTCTACACTCATTGTCTATTTGATCAGCTCCACTTCTCATGTAGGACAAGAGGACTACTGACTACAGATTACAGACTATAGCCCACCTGTTTCTCTGCATACTTTGCTATCTGCCAGTTCACCCTGTTCTTCAATGGTCAGGACCCGCACAGGACCACCACAGAGCAGGTTTTATGTGGGAGGTGGACCATTCTCGGCACTGCAGTGACACTGACGCGGTGATGGTGTGAGTGGATCAGACACAGCTGTGCTGCCGGAGTGTTTAAACACTGTGTCCACTCACTGTCCACTCGCACCAGTGCAACACACACATACTACACTCCACTACTACATGAGTGTTACTTGCGACTTACGGATTTTATATTATGCATATGTTAAATACAGCAAATAAACAGTAATGGACCAAGGAAATGTGGCAAAATGGTATGGTAATGGTAGAAAATGCATTTACAAGGCCAGTAAAACATGTCATTTGACCAGGAGCCCCAAACGTATGTGTCCAACTATAATCATAGCAGTTCTAGATTCAAAAATGTCATACTGTTTCTCCAAACATAGCTTTAGTCAAGTAAAAAAATCGATTTAATAGAGAAACAGTAAGTTTACACAGTAAAAGGCCTCAGCTTAACCTTCAAGCGGACTTAATCTCTGTCTGCCGGTGTACACACTGTGTGTACTGTACATTACATGAGCAGGCATGAGGGAAACAGTGGGCTCTGGTCTTCCATTTGTAGCATCTAGTGCCAAAGTGGTCACCATGGCACAGTGCACATAGCTGAAAAGGAAACGGACCAGGTCCCTGTTGTCCAGTCTGAAGGAGGAACTGTGTGCCATTACACTATTGTCCCCTCCACACACAAAGCATATTCATAAAGCCAGAATTCTACAGAAACAAGAACTACATCACAATTAAGGCAGAATAAGGCACAGGATGTGCAGAACTGCCTGACATCCGCTCTAGGAACCAATTATAGCAGTTCAGCTCGCAGGGTTGAGTGTAAGTAAGAGGAGGAAAAAGGGGGACATGTTAAGTTCTATTTCTGGCTTACAGAGAAAAAAGCTCGTATGATATCATGGCTGTACTCGGCTCGACTGTGTAATAAACACATGATGCTGTCTTTGTCAGTTGGCTTCTACCTCCTGAACTAGAGCAGGTACACCCACTTGCAATAGCAACACACATTCAGCAGCAACTGCAGTTCACAGGAAATGGAAATAACCATGCCAGGATGAATAACAGACAGGGTTAAAAGTTTTAGGGACGTGCAAGCTTTATGTTACACGGCTGTGAATGAATCTAAACAAAACAAAACCGTATGACACATGTTCGTTTTAGCAGTTTCCATTAACAAACTGGGGGAAATACTGAAAGCTCAGATTTTCCAGATGTGGGCGAACGCTTAGAGCTGGGTTAAAGCAGTCTTTGTTTACCAACCACCACAGTTATTTTGTTCTAGAAATCTCATCTGGAGACAAAGGACAACGTCAACTAACGTTTTTATAGAGGTACAGCTATGAAAATGGGTACAACAACATACATCTTAGAAAAGGATCTGTATCTTAGAGGAAACCGCTCTGTTTCTTACGCAACTGGGATTTATTCATTCTGAATATTGCAGGGAGACTGGACTTTGATTGATTTGCTCATACTACAGATATATGAACAGCTATCTAGAAGAAAACGAATTTATTTCCACACTGCCTTATACCCTAAAATCTAACTACTAGATAAAAGGTTCAAAATACCAAATACCACAGGTGTGTCTCCAAAGGTGAGGTCTTATGTTTCTTATTCCAGGCTCACATTGCTAATGCCCTTATGAAACGATAATATTTGGCAATGTATTGGAAAATATAGTGTAATATATTAAATAATATCATGTCATATATGGGAAACAAGTGCATATATTTTGCATATATTTATATAGTGATAAATATATTACAATATATTGTATAATACATAAGGAATTGCAGCTTTTCATATATTGTATGTATGGTAGTATAATATATATTTACTTATATAATGTAATATATTTCATTTTATATGTAATAGACATTATATTTATCATCCATATGTGTTTGCATATATATATAATATATAATATATAGTTTTATATATGTGAGAATATATACATATATTGCCACATGTATGTATGAAAATATTCTCACATATATAAAACTATATATATTATCATATATGCAAACACATATGGAGAAATACATATGATGTCTATTACATATAAAATGAAATATATTACAATATATAAGTAAATATATATTATACTACCATACATACAATATATGAAAAGCTGCAATTCCTTATGTATTATACAATATATTGTAATATATTTATCACTATATAAATATATGCAAAATATATGCACTTGTTTCCCATATATGATTATATTATTTAATATATTACACTATATTTTCCAATACATTGCCAAATATTATCGTTTCATAAGGGTGGCTCGCATGTATCTGCCACATTTCTAAAAATTAAACATCTTTAAACGTCTTATTGCCGACTTTAGCACCAGCAAAACCCCATTTCAGACCTGCCGTGTTACACAAGAACAGAACAGCCAGTTAGTTAAAGGAACACACCAAAGCACAGCAGTAAACAACTAGCTAACTGCTAAGGGAACCTACCTGAAAATGGATAACGCTGCTGAGCTCTAGGACAACTAGGATGGTGAAGTCCAAGTTCAGCGTATGATGTCTAATCAAGAGTTATCTCTTCATCTCGTTTTAATGACACAGTAGCTTTTGTATCTAACACTGACCACAAATGTATTTCCTTTGAGATGGTGCATACATCAGGAGCGCTAAAGTTATCACTCATATCACCACTGTTAGCTGGCTAGCTTGCTAACGATACTCGCTTTAAAGGAGGCCTCCCTGTTGCTTTCTCACTTTGTAGCTCAAACATGGGGAGACTGGAAACTACGTCATTCTGAAATTCCAGATTCGGTTGCAGCTCCTGTAAACAGCATTACCTTACATCCACGTGACCCTTGGTTTGTATTAGTTTGAACTGTGTCAGCCATTCTCAAGCTAATTCGGAGATTAGCGTTACCGCTAAGACTATGAATTCAGCTGATGAAGGCCTGCTCACTCTGGCTTTTGAGCTGAATCTGTTCAATCAGTTTAATAAGGCACGTCGCAGAGCTCTGCAGTGTTGAAGAGTGTGAGGAGTCTAACACAAGGTCTACACTAAAGTGTTAAATGGTGTTAAGAATATAACAGGGTTTCTCAACACATGGACCACATACCACAAGTGCCACAAAGCGTCCTCTGGCGGTTCCTGGGCCAATTCTGAGAGCCGTTGGTCTGTAGTGGGCTGGTGATGGCACTTTTTCACACAAATGAAAAGATGATTGACAGACACGACTTTAATAAAAACGTGACTATGGCACACAAAGCAGCGTCATCTTTACTGCCCCAAGTTTCAAGCTTCCATTCATGAGCAGCACTTTTAGTTTAATCCGATTCCAGGTATAAAACAAGTCTAATTTTGTTGAATCCACTGATATTTTATTCACAATAACACACGGTCTATAATGCAGCATGAAAATGATTCTGTGTTGGGAATTCCTGTGAGTTTTAAGATTTAAAATATTAAATAATCTGAGCTTAATCTGGAAAAGGTCACCATAAATATAAGAACCCTTACCATCAACCATAAAACACAAACTACAACAACTCCACCGAGTGCTCAGAAGTGGCGGATCATGCTGCTGCTTTTTACTTTGTTATTTTTGTTCGTTTTTGTTTTTTTGTTTAGATTTTCTGCTGAAAATTGTAGCGCCGTAAAATGACTAAGTAGCGTCATATGTTTTTCTGAGGGGCTGATGGGGCGGGTGTTGGTCTAGGGTTGTTATCTAGCCAGCATCTTTGTTGCAGAAGCTCACAGTAAACAGCAAAAAGTAGCAGCTGAGAATAGAGGTTTATCCGACCCCGTAGAATTGATTATTAAAGCTAGGCTTAATGCTGTGTACTTGAAACGGTATCCATTCATATGCTGTTCTTATGAACATGATGATAAACGGATAATGCAGATTATGTTTTGTTCTAATAAGCCATTGATGCCGAAAAGGTAAAAAAAGGGACAATAGAAAATAAGGGAACTACTTTTACCTTTATCTTCTGCTTCTGCTTCTCAGTCACGGACGAGAAATGTGTTGCTATGGCAGATCATAGGGCGTTATTTTATGCAGCAGATTATTTAATATTAATGCAGAGGCTTTTGAAAGTACTTTTTGCTATCTACTTACTACCTTTTACTGTAAAAACACAAAACGAGCATTCTTTTAGAAGTATTGGTGTGCGTTGAATTTAGGATATTCACCATGAGCCCTTTGTTGAATAAAAATTTTTTTTAAGAAAATGAATAGTAGTTAAATAAACACTGTGGGTTTCATACTGTGGGGTACATCATCCACAACACACAAAGGAAACGGTAGAGACTAGATTCTTTAGAGACTCTATAGGTGCTTTATTTCTGTAGCTGATTTGTAGAGGCTCCATCTGTCTTAAGCCAACTTCCGACTACATATCTCATAAAGGAGCAATTTCTGAGATCATACAAACTTACAGATTCATACTCCAAACAGTAGAGGGCACCACATCATACTGCACAGTCCCTCTACGTCTCTCCTCAGTTCTCACCAGTTATCTCTATATTCACCCCAGCGTCTCCTGCGGTGGACACCAGCGTAAACCTTTGTTTTTGCTGATATTATATTATTTCTGTTTGTTGCTGATGAATGTGGATTCCTGTTGTCATACTTTAGGGCTAGCTGGTTAGCATGCTAAATTAGGTAAATATCTCCACAACAAAACACATAGGTGGCTTCGGCATACTGCCAAAACAATGCTTTCTTTAAGTTCTGTTGATGATTTTAGTTGAGTTGAGATTTTTTAAAATGAGAAAATGAAGGCAACTGAACTCGAAGTTGAGTGTGATAGGCTCTATGAAATCTGTACCTACTCTCAACTTAACCCATATCTGATAGTGTTGGGTATCACCAGTCAAAGTACCGGATCATTTAAAGGGGACCACCAAAACTGTCATTACTATCATTTGAACACAGCAGCTGTGGTTTACATTGAGTGAAAGGTTCATGATGAAGGTCCGACAGAACAGTCTGACGGACATTAGAATTCAATTAGGTTTTGCCCTCTCGTGTAAAGGTCACATTTTGGAGGTGCTTATCTATGGACACCGACTATATACACGAGTGCTTCCTGATTTACTAGCCTTCTATTTTATATATATCTAAAAATAACTAATTACACAATCTGCCATGCGCTTATGAAGAGGAGTCTGCACAGTAAACGTACATATCTAGGTGTATGCAAATGGAACAGCAAACTGTTAATCTTTTTTTTTTCACATAAGGGGCTGTACTTCCCCTATTTACCACTGCGATCAACAGGAAACCTAGAGGGAAGTACTGCCATTCTTTCTTTTCTTAGTGCACTCGGGCAAATCCTGGGTGTTGGTTGCTGTTTAAGGCGTTATAGAAGAACTTTAAGAATTTATTTTCCTCAGTTTTGCCACTGTGGGATCTTCAATCTGGACTTTTTCATCAAGTCAGACTTGATATTTTTCTTTTTCTCCTTTTTTGAGGATTTTGTGTCTTTAGAATTTTGTCAAGACAGCGTACTTTCTTGCGTCTGATCCTCGGCTAGTGCTCGTCTCGCGGGTATTTTTTCCACCCTAAACTCAGACTGTGTGCTGCTGTCATATGTACTGTGACATGTCAGAGCAGAACGTCCTTTTGGCTTCTCAGGAGTGATGGCTGGAGTAATGTGAGCACACCATCGAAGGAGCTGTTTCGGGAATCGTACTATTTTCATATTTCATCCTAGAAAGTGATAAACTTGGAGCCATGAGTTTCAATAACATTCCGTCCAAATCAGAGGTCATGAGTTGGGATCCGCCGCACTTAGCTGACTTTCTGAGGCGGGTAAGTTACTGCACCGGTAGTTTTCTCTTCTTGTGTGTTTCATCTTTTTCAGAAGGGGCACTTTGGTTCTAGCTAATTTAGCTAATTTACTTCTGAATGGATCTTTGTAGTTGTATTTTGTTTATTTGAACTTTGAGTCCTTCACTTTGAACAAGCAGCACTACCTTCAGCAGTGAGGCCTACTGGTCCACTTGAACAGGGCTCTGTCTGCATTAGAATGAAATAGGTATGCAGGGTCACACACACACACACACACACAGACATACAAACACACATACACACAGACACACACACACACATACACATACACACACGTACACACACATACACATACACACACACATACACGTACACACACACACACACACATATACACACACACACACACACACACACACACACACACACACACACACACACACACACACAGACACACACACACACACACATACACACACACAGACACAGATACAGACACACACACACACACACACACACACAGACACACACACATACACACAGACATACACACACACACACACACACACACACACACACACACACAGACACACACACACAAACACACACACACACACACACAGATACAGACACACACACACATGACTGACCTCACTAGCGCTGCTTATGTTGTCTGACACTGGTGCGGTGCGGTTGTGGATGTATGTATATGTATTTTCCTTGATGTTTGTGACCAAGATGGTTTTTTCATTTGTGTCAACAGCGAGAACTGTCGGGTTGCGACAAAGTGATCATGAAATGCAACATGAATGGACAGAGGTTTCTGGTATGTATCTCATTCCGGGGTGAGGGCTGGGATGGTGGGTTCCCTCCTCCCTTCCCTGGAGGTCACTTTTAATTGCCATTACATTTCCTGCTGGTGCCAAAAATATTCATTTATTATTTTTAATAGAGATTTGTTGACAAAGACCGAACACTGGATTCAGCAATCTAATGTAAAACTGTGGAGCTGTGGAGCTTCGTCACATTGAGATTTTTGTCTGGATGTGTGGGCCCTGCCCTGTAAATAAATTCCCCCTTCATACTGTGGTCATTGAGTCATGTCGAGTCGTGCTCTATGTTGTCATTGATAAAGGAAATGGCATCTGTCTATCTATCTATCTATCTATCTATCTATCTATCTATCTATCTATCTATCTATCTATCTATCTATCTATCTATCTATCCATCTATCTATTTATCTGTGCAATCATCCTGTATAAGATTAATTCCAAAATGCTTGTTCATCACTTTGTAACAATTTGGATGTTTTAATAAATACCAGCGGACGTATATTCAAATAAAGGTGACATTAATCATAGTGGCATTTAACATACGTGTACAGCCCACTTCCAACAATATATATTATTAAAAAAAAGAAAAAAGTTCTGTAATACTTAGGAACTACTATAATACATAATCCCCAGCATTTACTGTTATTATTCCATATCTGCCTATAGGCCCTTCATTAAATTTAACCAGGTGGGCTGCTGGGGGGATTCTGTGAATCAGTGTTATGGCTTTAGTGCACTGAGGAGTCAGGTACCAAACGTGTGTCGTCCAGGATTAATATTAATGTTATACAGAAACTTGTTTTTGTCGTGTTTGTGTCATTTTAATTATTGGGGATTATTGGGAAAACTAACTACTGACATAAAAGAGCATAGTTTTAAAAAATTGTCTCGACTGCTGGAGACTTTTGCACCATGCTAAATGTGTCCTAGGGTTGTGTTTGGGTCGAGGTGTTGAGAGACGTCTGACATGTTCATCTTCTTTGGTTGTGCTTAAATGTATGCAGTGATCTGAACCAGAAACGCATTCCGGAAGCATCCTAATCATGGCTTTGACTGAGTTTATAACTTTGTTTTTTATAAAACTTAATGTTTTTATTGCTCCTTTAATACATAGTTAGTATTTATACTCTTCCTGGCTCTGTCTTTTTCCCTCTATCCTACTCCCTCCCAGAATTCCCACTCTTCCATCCTTCTTTGTTATAACTTGGTCTTCTTCTCGTTTACAGAACATGTCAGATAATGATCTTCAAAAATTCCCCAAACTTCACGCCCCGTAAGTATTGATTCCTTCTATTTACTTTGTGACCCTGAAGTTGTTTGATCTTTCCTTGTTCGGTTCCCTTGTACATCCTATAGCAAGCTTTGACTAGAATGGTGTACATGGATGTCTCAGCTTTGTGTCTGATCATGTTCCTCAGCTGTCGTATTTACAGTGTTACAAAGTTCCCTAGGTTCCACACAAGCAGTCTGAGCAGGCGCTCTGTCTGTGTGTTCTCGGTGCATGCACTGACATTAAGAGGAAGCACTGCTGAAGAAAGATAGTGCAACACATGCAGATGTGGCAGGAACCATTGCACAGCAGAATCGGCTTCAGTACGGCTCCAGTGATACGAAATGGCTGAATGCGCATAGTTTAAGGAACAGAGATGAATTCCCAAGAGCCACAGTATCGAGGCCTAGTCAAAACATAGAGATCTAATATAGTGCAATGGGAAATCACAGTGAGTACATGTTGAGTTGGTAGAGCAGTTTAAAAGAACATGGAGGAACGAGAACTTGTTTTGGTTACCACATCCTGCCGAAGCCGAGCCCTCAGATAGTGCGCCCACCAGTTCCAACTCACTACATTAGCACATGCTGTGCTTTCAGCAAGCTGTGACTTGGTACGAGGAATAAACAGCCCAAGGCCTAGATGTATTCATGTCATGATGGTCAGTCAGGGGAAGAAGATTTTATAGGGTCAGTGAGTTGACTTGCGATGTGATACCTATAAAAACAGTCTAAGGTAAACCATGTAGAGAGTTATGGACAATTAATAATGGTGCATCGTTTCATCTTCTGTAGGTTAATCACCAAGATCTGTCGCGAAATCAACAAGAAAGAGGAGAAGAGTATGAGAAGTATTTTTCAAAAACGGTAAACAGTTTCAAACTCGTTTATTAGAAATCTCTGCTGGGCTGAGCCTGCGACTAGTCGATTATCATGCGACTAATAATTATTATTAATGTTATTTCTCTCTTTTACAGGAACCCTGCACCTGCATTCCAAGAAACAGGTACATATATATCGTCACTGTCCAAAGAAAAACATGTATCTCCATTTCTGTTGATTTTTACTTTTATGCCTCATTTGATCACATGAGCTGCTGTTTACACTGTGTGGGAATATCATCAAGAATAGGCCGACAGAAACGGCCCAAAACTGCTTGGAAAGACGTCCGGTTCCATTGACTTCCATTCAAATTAAAAGAGGTTTTTGGCCTCTCCTGTAAAGTTGCCATTTTGGAGATACCTGTTTTTCTTTGGACAGCGACGATATGCTTATGTTAATTAAATGTGATGTTTTCCCACAACTGCTTCAGCCTGTGGGTCTTGGTAAACAGGGTTTGGATTCTAACCCAACACACGTTGCAATTTACTGATACACTTTCCCTGCCTAAAATAACCCTGATCACTAAAACAAAATTAAATAAAATATAATCAGCTTTTAAAAATACATTTTCAGAAGTCATTTGCCTTGAGGCAACATTGTGTGACAATGGAAAGAAATTATACCGAATGCCATATGGAAAACAGGCACTTTTTTATCAAAATATTTGAGTAAATAGTAGTTAACTCAATTCTACAATGGAAAAAATCTAATGATTTTCAGGTAATCAGAATTGGCTTTCATTTCTGAAGGAAATGATGAGACTCATAAAAGAGACAGTAAGGCGAATAATACACCGTACACATTATCAATACATGGAATGGGCTTTAAGCCACTAATACTGCACACACCTTGAATACTAATTTAGATATACAAAATAAACCAAGACACAAAAAGTCTAATTATAAAATAAAAATTCATAATGAAAAGCTGAACAGTACCTGCACTGTTCTCACTGTTGTCACTCAGTGTTGCTTCCTGGCAACAAACATATTTAATCAGTTTCTCATAACATAAAAGAAATATGAATAATATATAGAGACTACAGAACGTTAGAGAAACAATCAAACACATGTGACTCATGATTTTTGGATAGATGAAAAATATGGAGAGAAAAAAATGGTGTATGTTGCACCACTGTGTCATCCATGCCATAAACACCCTGCCAAAAATCCCTTCCACTAACTTTTGACCAAGTACAGTAAAGTCGTTGGTTTGTATAACCACCTCTCTGCATTGTTAAACTTTGACTGTCGTTACATATGTGCCATGTGATTGTGTGATGAGGGAAATGAGTTTGTTACCCTGAGGTAACATTGCGCATTATTTTCTTAATCCACACTTTGTATTTATGTAGTTATGGAGACTGGGAGAGCATAACTACAGGTGAAAATGCTGCTGGGTTAAATGTATAGCTCTAAGCAGACAGGAAATAGGGTTTCCCTATGAAGGTATAGTAACTAGAGTCTAAAAAAGTCTACCTCTTTAGTTTTTGCACTGGGGATAATAAATGCAATGGAAGTGCATGGTCACCAGATAGACTAATGTGACAGCATATTATATATTTCTATGTATCTATTTTTATGAATAAAATTGGCTGAAAACACACATAAACATGGTTTAAGGCATATGTATGATGGTTTAGGCATTAGGTTACATGGCGTTTGCCTGATTCTCCAATATTGCCTGTGCACGGGAATACCAAAAGTCATAGGGTAGTTGTGTAGCGTTATCTTGTGAGTGAGGTTAAACCTGGTCAGCATGCTCACAGCAAGGTAACAAGAATTATTGGCACATGGAAGAGGCATAACAGCGACTCCCAGACAGATGGGACATTTAATTTCTGAAGGGGTGTGTGTCACGTGTACCAGGATTATCTCATATAGAGCATTACTACACATACTAGACAGTGCGGTGGCCACCGCTGGTGCTTAATGATCATGACTGGCAGCGTATGGCTAGAATTGTCCATGCACATAGACAAGCGACACTGCAGGTCAGTGTAGCACTCTTTAGCTTCTATGGGATATGGAAGCTGATAACACCACAGCATGCTGGTGGTAGTGTCGGTGTGTGCTGTAAACCCCATGAAGCCATGGATCCCAATTGTCACAAGGCGCTGTGCAGGCTGGTGGTGGCTCCATACTGGCATGGGGTGTGTTTAATGGTGTGGGTTGGGTCCACTGGTCCACTTAAGCACATAATTGACGGGTGCCTGCTACGTTGTACTGCTTGCTGAAGCTCTACAATGATTTCATGCACTGTGCCATCTGGCCCAGTTTGTGCAGAATTGGTTTGAGAAGCTTCCTGGAGGGTTCTGACAAGTAGTGTGGCCTGCACTATCACCCAGTATCCACTACCATGCCTTGTTTAAACTCGCCTTGCCAAGACCACGCTGCCCAGTGTTCAACCATACTGACACTTACACAGGTGTGGCCATTCCACATGATCCCATGACCTCTGATTTGTCAGGGTAAATACCCATGCCTTCATAGCCATGACAGATTTAGACTCTAAATATATATTAGATGACTGACTGCATTTAGAGTAGCGGGAGAATATCGTAAATTTGATTACTGATCAGAGAAACTATTTAGTGCTAGCGGGAGGTGCTAGCAGGAGGTGCTAGCGGGAGGTGCTAGCAGCCAAACAACTAACTGGCGCTAGATCCAAATGTAGAAATGTCTGTGATGAGTAAGCAGGGGATCATCTTGCAGCAGCCCAAAAGGGGAAATGTGACCAAGAAGCAGTTAAAATCTCTGTAACTAAAGATTCTTATTTTCGTCATCCACAGTGGAAGTTGTTCAGGATGATCAAGGATGGGATTCCGAAGAGTTTGTGAGTCCTGCTTCCTGAATCACTCCCTTTAGCTCTTTTCACATGCATGTTTATTCGTGCGAACTCAGGATCATTTTTTTCCCGTCATATGTGCATGAATGCTGCTTCAAAAGGAAAGCGACTATGAGACCCCAGACTCCAACGACGAAGGTGATGGCAGTGGGGGAGATTATGAGTCGCCGGCAGAAGAGGGAGGGGAGGCCGATAATGATTATGAGCCGCCCCCGAGTGAACCCCCTGACGACATGCAGCATCACCAATTCCGTTTTGCCAAGCCCATGGGCAACAGCGAGTACATTGGTAAGGAGCGTTGTTGCCTGTTAAAGCCGTACGCCACAACAGGCTTTGCATTACAGTGGTTTTACCACAGCTAAGGGCTGCAGGAGTGCTGCGTTTAGCATCTGTAACCAACAAAGAGGGTTATTTCTTTTATAAAATGGTGACTAAATATACATCAAAAAATGTAGCTCTCTTTGGTTCATTAGGAGCATGCACCGTTGCCATGCAACATAACAGTTAAAGATTATCATGGCACAATGACTTTTAATGACTTGGCACAGGATTCAGTTAATTCAGTGCTCAGTCACATGTATGTGGTTATGTATGTGAGGGATCTACTGTAGCTGTGAAGGTTTTAAATCCGTCTTTGCCTTCGTGCATTATGCAGATCGAGGACATGATTCAGTCAAAAGCCAGCCTCCAGTGCCTCCTGCACGTCCTGGGCCTGGTCCTCCGCTCCCGACCACCCATGGGCGGGGGGGGCCTGGCATAAAATCTGCCCTCAGTTTAAACAGAAGGTGTGTCGTTGGTTGTACGCTTTCCTTCGTTTTGGTTTCTTTCAACTTTTCTTTTTATGTGTATTGGCAAGGGCAAAATGGATATGAAATTTTTTTTTTTTTCCCCTTTTACTTGCAGATTGGCGGATCCCACCAGAGGTCAGATCAGTCCCCTCACCCCAGGAACCTCAGAAAAACCACCTCCCGTAAGTGAACAAAATCTGATGGATTGTTTTCCTGTTGGGGGAATAAGGTATGTTTCTGGTGGAGAGGGTTGTGAGGGGGGTGGATGTGTTAAGGGGGCTGGTTAAATTTCCTGATTACTTTGAGGACTCAGTTAACTCTGGCAACCATAATGGGGGCATGGGCCCATAAGGCTCTCAATTACCCAAAGCCAGGGCAGGTGTTAGAAATGAATATTGCAAATGGGGACAGGTCTAAAGCTTTAATTCAGCGGGCCAGGTCCGTTGGACAAGTTCCTTAATAGGATTTGCATATACCTTTGCTCATTTCTTGTTATGTTTATTCAATTTTCTCCTTCAAAGCTCCTGGGACCGTAAAGCAAAAAAGCCAAAAAAGTACCTCTGGAAGGAAAAATAGAGGATGGGGTCCTAAACTTGCATTCAGGGTTAACTTTAACTTTTGTAAAAATCATAGTCTTGACAATTTTCGGGGAAAAAAAAACTGCGGTGGTTGTGTGGGAGTGTGTTGGGTGTGTGTGTGTGTGTGTGGTGTTGTGATGTTGTATGTGTGTGAGTTGTGGTTGTGTGTGTGTGTGCTGTCTGTTGTGGTGTGTGTGTGTGTGTGGTGTTGTTGGTTGTGGTGTTTGTGTATTGTGTATGTGTATTGGGTGGTATTGTGTTGTGTGGTGTGTATGTGTGGTGTGTGTTGTTTGTGTGTGTTTATGTGTGTGGTAGTGGTGTGGTCTGTGTGTGTGTGACTGTGTGTGGTTGTCCGTGTGTGTGTTGTTATTTGTGTGTCGGGTGTGAGTGTGTGTATGTGTGTGAGGTGGTGTGTGGAGTGGTGTGATTGTGTAATGTGTCGGTGGTTGGTTGTTGTTGTGTGTATGTTGTGATGTGGGTATGGTGTGTGTTCTGTGTCGTGAGGGTGTGTGTGTTGCCTTGTTCTGTCTGTTGTTGTGTTCTGTCTTTGTTGTATGTGTGTGTGTACGGTTTGTTGTTGTTTTGGTGTGTATGGTGTGCGTGTGTAACGTGTGTGTTGTTCGTTTTTTTTTTTTTTTCTTTTTTTTCTTTTTTTTTTTTTCTTTCTTTTTTTTTTTGCGTGTGGCGTTGTGGGTGTGCCGTTTGTGTACTTCCTCCTATCAATACGTAATGCCATAGCAAAATGCCTCCTTCCTACTTGTTGTGGAGCGGTGCATTGTTTTCGGCTGAGGCATGCTTACTTTAAACTGGCAGGTACACAGATACCCAGAACTAGATTCGATAGGAACACTGTCTTCTGACTAGACACATGCAGATGATCAGTGTCTTGCATTTGTAACTGGTATTCTTGGACTTCTAGGGGGGACGATTGATTCAGCATCTTTCAGGGTTAACAGGGGAAGGGTTTCAATAACCAAATGTTTTGTCAAAGGAAGAAAACTTGCTGAAAAGCAAGACTTAGAGAGGATCTAAAAAATTATGGGCTTAATTAATGGGGGGTGGGACCAATCCTTACTTAACCTATAAACAGAACACTGCTTATATTTTTAAAACTAAAGTCTGGCAATGTACCAAATTTGTTAAAAATATTTAAAAAACAACAACAAATTTCCACCCCAAAAAACCATCTTCTCATGTAACCATTATATGATATATTACAGGTCATATGGATAAAGTGGTTAGCTTTATAGAGGGAAGAACACCGAGAAGTGGGTGGGGGCATTTTCCTAAAAACATATAAAAAAGTTTTCTAAAATTGGGCTTTATGGTTTGGAGGTTATAGGTACTGGAAAAAATGGGGACTGATTATTTTGATACGTGGCTTTTTTTTCTCCGAATTTTACGTTCAGGGTCATTTCCGAGCTTTTTTATTTTTTTTAAGAGGCATTTTAGTCTTTAGGGGGGAAATACAGGGCATGGAGGGGGGGAAACTAAACCACCAGTTGCTGGGGCTTCCGGTTTGTTTTCATATTTTGCATGTGTTTCCAAGGCCCCGGGCCCTTGTGGGGGCTTGGGGGACCCTTCTGAAATTGCAATTTACTTGGTTATTAGACACCAGCTGTGCCATTTTCTCCCCTATTACATGTGTGTCGCACAGCTGTTCAAGGCTCCGTGTAGCTTCTGTTCAGAGTTTAGTATGTAGGAAAGTACCAGGATCCTGTACCATATGATGAGCTGTGAGATGACAGTAAGTAATAGATAATACCTGCTTGTTATCTGTGTTCACAGCTGGGCATCTCCCGAATGAAAGGGTAAGATCATCGTCTACTGTTTCATTCAGTACCCAGAGCTGTTATTTCACTCCTCCATAGTCTGTGATGTGCATAAGGTCTGTCATTTCTTCCACATTAATAAAGTGGGAATTCGCCCCTCGGGACCCCCGCCTTTGAAAGATTTCTCAATCAATTCTAAAGTAGGTTTTCTAAAAATGGTAGGAGGAAAGCCATCTTCCGGGACTGGGGGGGACTTTTGAACATGGGCAATTGGGGTGGGCGGGAGAGGGAGAGGCCTTATACCATGCACTTTGGCTCAGATGTATATAGAACATCATCACTGTTAAATTGCTACCCAAGAGCTTTTACCCAGGCCGACACGTGGATTCCCCATTCACCCCCACCTTATCAAAATCAAAATCAAAAATGTATTATTTTTTGAATAGCGCTTTGTTTAACAAAATAAAAAAAAATTAACCGGCTGTCTCAACCAGCATGGCCTTTTCACAGAACAAGCAGTTTAATCTAACCGGAAAAAAGGGAAAACAAAAAAAAAGCTGTAATGTACCAGGACGTAGAACGGGGAGGGGGGCCGGGGTCCAAAGGGCCCCCCCCCACCGGAAGCAAGCCAAGTAGGGCAAAACCAGGTGGCGAGGGGAGAAACTCCTTGAGTGGTGTGGAAGAACAGGAATAGAAAAGGAAAGAAATAAACCAGGCTTTTTCCAAGGGCGGAAAACCCCCCCACCTCCCTCAAGGTGGATCCCCGTGGATGAAGAGAGAAGAAAGGGACCAAGAAGTTAGTTAAACAGGGAGGAGCTCCTAGAAATCTATTAGATCAGTCTGATTAGATCCAGTGCTGAATTAGGGTTTTCCCGGGAGAGGGGAGAGTAAACTGCAACAAGGTGGAACGCCGGGGGGGACCCATAGGACCAGGGTGGGGAGTTCATGAAATCTCAGGGGAGCCCAGGCCGCTGGGTCAGTTGTAGGACGGTTGTGGGCTTGGTCTGTGGTTTCATGTCGGGGAAGATTGAACAAGGGGAGAAAAGAAGAAAACCAGGGCCAGGGGAGGACCCCACAGTGGGGGAGCTGTGCTTCAAGTGTCGGGGGTGACTCTAAAAAGCGCTCTGGGGGTTTTTCCCATGTGGATCAACCTCCGGGAGAAAATGTCATTTCCTGTGTGCTTAACAAAAAAGTGGGGGGGAAGGAAAAGGGACACGAGAGAGGAGAGAGAGAGCGTGAGAGAAGGAGCAGGAGAGGAGTCGAGAGGGAGGAGGGGGGGACAGAGATGATGTGGAGAGAGAAGGAGAGGAGACCACATAGGAAGGGGAACAAGATTAAAGGACGGAGGGAGAGGCAACGGAAGGGGAGAGAGAGATGAAGAGAAGGGAGAGATCGAGAGGTGGACAGACCCCAAGGGGGGACAAGGACAAGGGGACTAGAATAGAACAGGGGAATGAGAGGGAGAGATGAGAGAGAGGAGGAGTGACAGGAAGGAGGGGGACAGACTTGAGAGAGGAGAAGGAGAGAGGGAGAAAGGGGCGAGAGACGGAAGAGATATGAAGAGGAGAGCGAGAGAAAGAAACAAGAGGACCAGAGGAAGACAGATACAGGACGGACGGAGGGAGTAGAGTGGGAAAGAGAAGAGACCTGGGGAGGGAGAGAGGGGGAGGGGTAGAGAAGGAGGGACGAAGGCAGAGAGGTAGAAGGAGGATGAGAGAGGGGGGGGGACAGGAGAGAGAGGACAGATCCAGGGGGACAGGACCAGAATGATAGGGGACAGATGAGAGGGGAGAGATGAACAACAAAAATTTAAAGATGAGGAGAGGGGAAGGTGGGGGTGGGGGGACCAAGGAGGGTGGAACAGGATGAGGAGAAGGAAAGAGAGAGATGAGAAAGAACGCGAGGCGGGGAGGAAAGAAGAGATAGAGGAAAGACGGGAAGAGGGGAAAGAGAGAGGAGGGGTGAGGGTAGAGAGGGGGGAGTGTAGGAGGAGGGGGGGACGATTGAGAAGGAGAGACACTCAGGGATGAAGGGGGATGTAGAGAGAGGGAGGAGGGAGGATAAGGAAGGAGGAGGGGGAGAGAGAGGGAAGGGGGGGGGGGGGGAGGAGATGAGAGAACGAGCCACGGAGGAGAATGGGGTTAGAGGAGAGACAGACAGGAAGAGGACAGAGAGGGGACCAGGATAGGGGGACGGAGAGAGAGAAGACGAGCAGGAGAGAGGTGGACGAGAAGGTGACAGGGGGGAACAGATAGACAGATGAGGAGGGAGGAAAAGATAGAGATGAGGAGGAGAGAAGATGAGAGAACAAATGAAGAGATAGGAAGGAAGAGAGGGGAAGAAGAGGAGAGAGGGTGACAAGATGTGGTTGATGATGGTGTGGGATGAAAAAGTAGAGGAGAGAGAGGAGAGGAGAGGGACACAGGATGATTGAAACAGAGGAGGAGAGAGGAGAGAGAGATGGAGAGGACGAGAGGCGAGAGATGAGAGTGAGAGAGGAATTTGGATTTTTTTGGGTCCATTTTTTCTGGAGCAAATGTTAAATTACAGTGTAAATGGTAAAAACAAAGGAATATTAGCCAAACAATGCTAAACCGCGCGTATTCTGATTAAGGTCTGTACGAAAAAAAAAACAGATTCCCTGTTTCAACATTCATCCCCCCAGTGTGGAGGGGGACTTGTTTGATTTAGTTTAGAAGTCGACCACTGAACTATGAACCATTTTTTAAAACAAGGGGTTTTCTCTGGGTATTAATATTCAGTTTCCTCTTCTTTTTTTCTTTCCATGATGCTGTCCCCTACAGGGAATTGGTTCCACCAACTGGCCAAGGGGGAGAGGGTTTAACTGTCTTTCACTTGCTTTCACTGTTGTTTAGGAAGAAAAAGGGGCTCTTTCGATACACTTATCACGCCTCCGTTTGCATGGGTCTGGGTTAAACAGTCTTGTTGGCAGTATTTGGTATCTGGCTGATCGGGCTTTTAGAAACGTGATCCAGTATCTAAACTATACTGATGTTCATGTCGTATATGTTTGACTGAAGGAAGCGAAGTCTTTATTGTTGAAGATACAATAGCACAGATCTGACAATGAAATGGTCTGATTTCAAAGCCCACACATGAGCACAGGCAAACGTTACTAAACTTGGCTTATGCCACCCATACAAGTGGACTTTCATGCAAAAACCAACAAAAAACTTCCGGCCCATGGTTGGTGGCCGGAGCTATAATGGTGTCTTTATGTTGGGCAGGGATTTATTACATGTGGCACTTGAAAGGCGATGTTTTTTCTGGGGGTTGTGGCCCACTTATTAATGATACATTTATGCAGTTTTTGACACCAGGGGTTTTTTCGGTTTTTCCCCCAGTGCACTTTGGGGTTGAAGAATGGTCTGGAATTTCTTTGCTGGACTGCCCACTGGCCAATTTCAAACAAGATGATCAAATTCAGTTCCATGCACTGTATAAGTGGGAGCGGGAGGGAGGATACGGGGGTACATTTTTAAAAAAACCCAATGGGAATCCCCCCATCAATTTTCATTGAAAATAGCGGGATTTAATGGGAACTTGTTATTCACTTTTGGAAATATTTATTTTATATTAATTTTTTTTTTTTAATTCCCCCCAGGTTTTATTAAATTACATAAAAAACAAAAAAAACTGGGGAAAAAAATCATAAAAAAAAAAAAACTCCCTTTGGGTTGCAGTGTTACTTGCTCATCAGAGCTGCGGGGTGGGGGGTGAGGGTGGTCACCTGGTGGATTAGATCCTTCAAGAATGCCCCCCCAAAACCTCTCACGGTTACCCAACAGGGGAAAGGTGCCCCCCCCCCCCCCCTTGGAGGTCTTCCTCATCGGTCCCACTCCCAGGGTCACTCGGAAATTACAGGTATGTGGCTTTTGAGAGTTAAAAACTCAATTTTCAATTTCACACATTTTTCCCAGGGGGTTTAATAGCTGCGAAAACTACCAAAGGGTCCCGGATAAAGGAAACAAGCGGCTGCCCCTCTTTCAGTCACACTCCACTGCGAAAGAATGCCCACAGGTAAAAAACAAACTGACCTCCGAAAGAGTTTTTGTAGTGCTCCCCAGGGAGCGTACAGTTAAGACACATTTCAGAGAAAAAAGTTCCACAATGGCCAAGCCTATGGACCCTACCAGGAGGGTACTCTTGCTTGCAAGAGTCAACACCATGTGTTGGAGCCTCCAAAAATCAAGGGAAAGGAAAGGGCATTACAAGGAAGGCGGGACTTTGTGGGAGGCCAAGCGGAGGGTTACTATATTTCCGTGAGGCGCTGAAACAGTGATAGGGATATGAAAGTTTCTGATGGACAACAGTATTGGGGACTTTGCTCAAACCGGGAATCACCTTGTGAGATGAGATGGCCCCACATACATTTATGCCTGACATTTGGGCCTATATTGATTGATTGCCCACGGGCCAGTGAACGCCATGTTCTGTACTCGAAAGCAGGGAAATGGATCCCCGTATCCCAACAAAGACGATAACAGGGCTCCCATCGACCCGTCTACGCGTCTTTATTGGCTGGGGATGCCCCCCCCAAAACAAAAGGTCAGTTTCCAGAGTCACGACTGAACCCCCTCCTAACGGTGGGTGGTGGACAGGACAAAAACTGGTGGGTCGGTTATGTGTCCTCACAAGGCCACAAAAGAATCACAATTTTTATTTGCTATCCGAAATCACTATTCGTCTCTAGGTCCTGTTGATTATACTGGTAAATTTGACGAATCTATTTGGCATAAGAACCAAAAGAGCATATATTTATATTTATTAAATAGATAAATAAATAAATAAATAAAAACAGGCTTGTTGAACAATTTCTCAGATACCTCAGGGAACAATTTTAGCTTTTACAGTTTTTAGCACTATTTGATTAGTATTTGATCACCACCACTTTGAACATCTTTGACCGTAAAAGGGACTCTCTGCATCAAACTACATTTTTTAAATTCTCATTATTATTATTATTATTATTATTATTATTATTGAATGATTATATATCTTTCCAATTTCTTCACATATCATGTTTAAGAAAGTCTGTGGAATTTCAATTAAATGTTTAACCAGGTACACTTTGAACTACAAAGCATAGCAGCCCATCAGAAACCTGAAATCAGCTTCTAGAAATACAGTTTCTCTGAGAAGAGTGGTTAAAGAGACATGGGTGCTTCCTTTGTTTTAGACATGTGCAAATAAATGACACCATAGTACCAGGCTAATTCAACATCCTCAGGCTGAGATAACCTAGCCACTGATAAAGAGGATTCTTGGGTGCTTCCTTTGTTTGGTTTTGGACATGTGCAAATAAATGACACCATAGTACCAGGCTAATTCAACATCCTCAGGTTGAGATAACCTAGCCACTGATAAAGAGGATTCTTGGGTGCTTCCTTTGTTTGAATTTGGACCCAAGAACCCTCTTTATCAGTGGCTAGGTTATCTCAGCCTGAGGATGTTGAATTAGCCTGGTACTACGGTGTAATATATTTGCACATGTGTATTTACATTTACAGCATTTAGCTGATGCTCTTATCCAGAGCAACTTACAAGGTTAATCATATTACAGGTGGGCCAGTGTAGTGTTAGGAGTCTTGCCCAAGGACTCTTATTGGTATACAGCACAGCACAGTCACCCAGCCTGGGATTCGAACCCCAGTCTCCCACATGTGGTGGTGGCTACTTGGCGGGTAGCGGTGTTATCCACTGAGCTACACCAACCACTGTATATGTGTATTAATATGCATATATTTATATTAATATCCTTTACATAACACTAATATGGGTATATATGAGGTGTGCTGCCCACTGCAACCTACTGCCTCCACCTGAGTACAGGCCCCCAGACCACTAGAGGGTGCTTCATGGCCCCTGCATTATAGCACATACTGTTTTTACTCCTCCTGATGTGTTCACCGTCTTGATCTGTGTCGTTTCTCTGGCAGACAAGCACCAGATCCCAGAAACGAGGTGAGAATCTCTCAGCGTCCATCATGGCTTTCATTATCAGAGAATCGGGCTGCATGATCAGTGGCACTAAGGATGATATCAGAAACGTATTCCTGTTTGAATTGTTCCTAATGTGATCTGTTTTGTTTTTATTAACAGTTCCACGATGACAGTAAGCCTTTCTTTCATATTTCATGATTTCATTATTCCAACCTTCCTTTAAATACAGACATATTCAATACAGACATAGCAGCAGCACCACACCTGCTAGCTCCACTCACGTTCTGTAACGTTCTCACGTTTTTTTTTTTTTACAGCTCAGAGACATGGCTCCAACACCTTCCCTCTACCAAGAAATCCTTCACCAAGACCACCACCACATAGACATGGTGGTCAGCCTGAGAGGTAAGGGGGTGTGACCCTTACCTATCATATTGTGTAAATGTCCGAAAGGGTTGTCTTAGGTATGTTTTACAAAATAACCTTTTCCCACTAACTTAATATTTCCAATTTCCAAACAGTGCACACCAGACCGGATCCCTGCCGTCGAGGTTCCAGGACGGTAAATGCATGGAAGCTCACGCTGTAGAAATCATTTTATCGTTCGTGCCATAAACTAACCCGCTGAACTGATTGCAACTTTATTTTTGTCAGCAGCGATGAACAGCCACAGGAGTAGTTCAAGAGGCCCACCACAGCAACCAATGAGGCCCCCTGACCCAGAAACGGGGGCAGAACAGGTGGGTGGAAGTGTGGTAAATGTTATAGGTGGAGGTGTTCAGCAGGTGGCGCCTTTGCACTGCAGTTTTGTTACACGTGCTCGGGGGCGTCGTTTCCAGTTCGGGAGGTTTGTGCAGACAGAGGTTCACTCAGAGGTTCACTCAGAGGTTTCATGGGCCGATCGTATGTATATAAATATGTACAACAATTGCAGTAACATAATGCCCCCTGACTCGGGTCCTGTAGACAATAAAAATTATTACCTTATATAATGCGATTAGCTATATCATATATATATATAAAAGTCTGCTTGATCGTGTAATATATTCTGCTGTGGTATTATATGCTTTGAGAAGTCTTTAGATGATCCGTATTAATAATTCAACGTAACATAAAGGTTCACTTAAGGTCGACACCTGTGGCAGTGCCGCATTTTTCTGACCAGAGAAAATATTTGCATGCGTTCGGATAGAGTTTCACATACTTCAACGGTTATAGAACCTCCCAACACCTGAGCATGCTTATATAATAAACTTAGGTTGTTCAGTGAGTGCCTTTTCCCCCACCGTTGCCTTGGTGATTTCTTCTTTAAGTTCTGAGGTAAGTAAGATTGCTTCGTCGTGGTATGTAGCACTGTGTGGTCAGAATGACACATGTGGTTCGGTTGCTGTGATGTACTGAGCTGTTGGTTGTCGTGAACATTACCGTAACACATCCTCTACAGAGGTGAAAAACACGGCCTGCACGTCTTAATATGGGGGCGAGCTGGTTGGTGGTGTTCGTCTGTTGCTGTGGAATGCCTGTTGGTTGTGTCTGCTGCTGGATCGCTGGTTGTCTGTACGTCCTGCTGTATAAGGATAGCTCAGTGCTTGTGTCAGTGAGCGTTAATCTACCGCGGGATATGCTGTTGGTGTGTGTGGAGAGACTGGTTGCGATTCCTAGCTTGCCTGTGCGGATTGATGTTAGTTGTGTGAGTCCTGCTTGGGAGCTGCGCTGGTTAGGTCGGGGCCTACACCAAAATAGGAGTGCCTGGGCTGCAAGGAACGCTCCGAACGCAACCACTGTGGCGTCTATCTGCGTCCCATCTGTAAGGTGATGCTAAGAATTAACCTGGTAAGTATCGCTACTTTGCTTGGGACTGCATCGAGAGGTCAGCTAAATCGCGTTACTGTCTCGGCCGTGGGACTGCCGTGGGAGAAGGTAAAATAATCAGTCCGCGCGCGCGGGTCATCGGGAGGTTTATCTGTCTGTATATTTATAGCTTGATATTAAGCGATCTATGTCGAGGCTGGTACGGAACATGTGGGCTCTGCAAGTTACAGCTCAATTTATATTTAGATATTTTTATTTATTTATTTAATTTAGTATTAGTTATTTTATATATATGTATTTAGTCTCGATAGAATGTGATGGAAGACTACACTGGCGAAATCAACATGGAAAGTCGGAACTGGTATCTTAGTGGTGTTAGTGTCATGTGCAGTAATGGGGTGAGAAGAAGGGCGTTGATCTGAGGGGATTCATATGTAGTGTGTGTGGGATCGGACTGGGATGCTGCTGCCCGCGTTATGGTTGGCTGGGTGGGTCTGTCCGCTGGTTGTCCAAGGCAGTTATGCATTCTGGGACGCTGGGGTGCTTGGTATGTGGGACAGGTGACACGCAATCAGGCATGAGTCGAGGCGCAGTCAGTTGGAGGTGGCGGAGTAAAACCAGACGTGATAGTGGGGATGCTGTTGGTGTGGACATGAGGCATTTGTCGACGGCTAGCTTCCTTGACAAGGTAAACGTAGGGGACTGACTTGTTAGATAACCCTGCGCGTGCAACTCACGCACGCTCAATGGAATGTCATGTGCTAGTGGCTGATGGATGCTGTATTTTTCTCTCGCATTGTAGGATGCGAGATCGTGATTGCTTATGTAGGACAGCTCAAAGGGCTCGGTCACCCAGCCGTACACGCTCATGGTGCTTTACCAGGACAAAGTCTTTAACATCCAGATTCGCAGACAGCCACATGGCGGGCTTCGTGGTCTGTATCGTCGGCTCGTATGTATAAGGCACACGATGTTCAGTCGAAAAGAGACCCCAGTGAACATGTTAAATATGTATACACCCCTGAGAAGTACAATTCTACCGACAATTGTTTAGTTTGGGTCCTAAAATGAATATATGAGAGTTAGTGAGGACACACACGTGAGTTACTAGCATTGTTATTAGTACAGTATTTAGCATGCTTTGTTATGTACATAATAGATAGATAGTCGCATAATAGACATGATGTAATAGATTTATGTATATGGATAGAGTAGACTTCAGCTAGATACGCGCATAGATAGAAATAGAAATTGCGTAGGTAATGCAGCCCGTCGTTTAGGTAAAGTGTATGTCGTACCTAGTGCGGAAAGAGTGAGGTAGGCATCTTATGTATACAATAGGTAGGATAGGATAGATAGTGTTAGAGTATGAAGTAGGTAGGTAGTAAGGTAGGTAGAGAGTAGGTGATGGTTATTATTGGTTAGAATGATCAGGTACACGATGACTAGTGTAGAAGTGATTATTGTATGATCTCTGGTATGATAATAGAGTGATTATATGATTAGCACTACTTTAGATAGGATTAATAGGATACGCATAAGTATGCATCTAGTAGTAGGTAATGGTAGAGTAAATGTCGAAGTAGGCTAGGTAGGGACATACCGGTTTGTACGGTACGATCGACTTAGTACCTTATGTAGTAGATTTAGATAGAGTTAGATATATACAGAGGAGGAGATAGGATCTGTCTGTAAGAGATTAGACAGTTAGTTATAGTATTGTAAGGTAGAGTAGGGAGGTAGGTTAGGTAGGAGCTACTGTAGATAGATAGATAGATAGAGTAGATAGATAGATAGATAGATAGATAGATAGATAGATAGATAGACTAAGCTAGATAGATAGGTACTTGGGTAGGTCAAGAAGGTATGGTAAGGTAGGTAAAGGGCGAAAGGATAGATAAGATTGTATGATAGATAGATAGATAGATAGATAGTAGATAGAATAGAGTAGAAGTAGTAGATAGATAGACAGTTAGATAGACATAGGCTAGGTAGATAGATAGATAGTATAGATAGAGTAGATAGGACAAACTGAGATAGCGTATAGATATGGATAGATAGACAGACAGACAGACAGGATAGGTCAGACAGACGTAGGCCAACCTTAGGGCATAGGCTCTAATAGTATTCAACATGGACCCCCCTGAATCGGTCTGAAATTTAAACAGGGCTATGATATGATGCGGTTGAGGCTCCAGCACATTCATTCATTCACTTCGGCTTATCCTACAGTGCTCCTTTCTGCTGACTAGGTCGACGCTGCCTCAGCCCGTCCTTCTGACACCTTCTCTCGGAGTCATCAAGGCCCCGTAGACCCTTTCACCCGAAGCCCGGTCCCGCACTTCCGGATGGAGGATGTAACTTAGGGGACTTGGGGAAGGAGCTGTGCAGCTCGGATGACAGTCACCGGCGGAAGCAGAGACCCTGCCCCATCATGCAACCAACGAGATGTCGACGCAGGATGGCAGGATAGCTTAGGGTTCGATCGGAAGTGACTAAGAACCATGACGGCTGCAGGACACTGTCGTTGCCTCAACAGAGAGATACCAGTGCAAGACTGGCCCTCTGTACTCACAAGACCTGACCTGAGCTGGATTTCCTGCAGCTAGACCTTAACATATCCTCGTTGACTTCTACCTGCACTGCGAACTCCAGCACAGCACTACGTGTGGAGAGCTTGACCAGCGCCAGGAATGAGTGCAGCATAAGTAAATAAGCTCCCCGCAGCACAGACTCATGCAGCAAACCGTTCTCCAACAATGTCACAAGAACTAAGTTACAGGGCCAGCGTGCTCACAGCAGCGATCTGAATGATTAGAAAGAAGAATAAGCCGGCCTTCCTCTTAACAGTCAGCAGATTACCAAGCAGTCTACACTGAACAAGTAAAAACCCTCAAAAATGCTCCCAGAGGGAGTTACTAAAGAACAGCCATTATTGTATGTTGTGTTTTTGTTGTTGTGTTTTTTTTTATGGGGGGTGGGTGGGCATTTATGGATGTAGCAGCACGCACAAGCTCGCAGCGCCGCTGAGGAGTATGGACCTTTGGCAGTTGTAGCGATGCCTGTTAATCAGTACTCCGACCTCACGATTTAGTAGTTTTGAGGATGGACCACAGACTGATTAGGGGCTCACCCTGACCATCAACGTGACAATACTCAAAGGCCACGCCGCTGTAGAAAGGTTAACCAAGGAGAAGACGTATAGCCATAGTTATGTAATCACAATGACACTGAAGTCGTGCGTATTATGCCGTTGTGTTGCCGCTCATATATCATGCCCAAAAGAATGAAATTCGGTCTAAGCTGGTTTTTCTCTGTTGGGTGGAAAAAGGGGACGGCAAGCTTGAATTTCATTGATAGGAAAGCAATGAGGAGCTGGAGACCACTGCTGACATTCTAACTAGGGCAAATAACCAAGTACATGAGAAGATGGATGGGAGTGATGGGTGGGAACGTTTGATTCCATTTCGTCCTACTAGATACACATTTTCCACGCAAATGCAAATGGATGAGATAGGGAGGTCTATTATTGGGCTGAAATAGGTTCAGGAGTTTGAGCTACGGTGGTGGGGGGGCCATTGTATATTGCTGTTATGCATTTTTTTTTTTTTGCGATCAGCGCTAAACATGCTAATCCGCGTTAATGTGCCACCACCATAATCACATACTCCATATGACCGTGAGGAAGAGTACAACATCTCCAGCAAACCAGGCTCTCCAGTATAATCTGGTACGTATTTTACTGAATGAGACTCACCAGCTCGCGATTCGCTGTCGTAGCCCCAAGAGCGTACTACATGTACATAATTAAGAGGATTATGGTGAACCAAGTATATAACTGTCGAACGCTAGTATCATGTTATCACAGAGTTTGTAACATCAACTAAGGACCACCATGTAGAATATGTACTGATTAGAGTTATTCAATTATAGGTGATGATTTTATGCTCACCATATCTCTATAGTTCAGTGTATCTCCACTTAATTGAGGAAGGGCGTAGTTGTAAGCGTGAAAGTTCTCATGCTAGCATTCAGTAACTACATATTTTTACAAATGTTTGCACCCCCCCACTCCACATAAGTCCACCGCCTAGTGATTGGTGTGCCCCAGGAGATGCCTGAGGGCCGTATTGTGACAATGGACCGCAAGCAAGATGAAAGTATGTGTTTTATGCGCGCAAAATTCGAGGCTGGAATTGCCAGCCAGAAGTAACCGCTGAATAAAGTTCCAGTGTTCCTGCAAAATTAATGAAGGAAGTAGCAGAATGTGTATGTAGAAGTGTGCAGAGAAGATCTAAGACATGTATACTAGATGGTGGTACAGGGAGAATGCGAACGCCTGCTGTTGGCCCGAATCAGGAAAGATTGGTGAGGGTGAGCACTATTATCATGGAAATAACCGCCATAGCTGGCAAGCCAGGAGGGTAGTGTATCCCATAAAATTTCACACAATCAAAAGCACCCTGTACAGTAATAAAATATACGACTCTGAAGGGAAATGGACTATATCAAACCATAGTGAAGTCCATGGGATTCCGCCGGTTAACAGAATAGTATAGGCAGGTAGGTGTCTTGCACAAGAAGTGAGATTTCGACTCTGACAACGAATCGATGATTTGCTTTAAACATATCAGCGCAGTGAAATAACAAGCCTCTAATACGGTACTTATCAAAAATGGCCGTGGCTCGGGGCTGGGCTCGGGCGATGGGTAAAGTAGGTGATATGACCTGTGAAGGGCTGATGATCAAATGACAGTCACCGGGCCCGCCTATTGCCGATAATTGACGATGCTGTTCGTTCGTTCGTTCTTGGCGGTCGTTGATCTGCGCTCTGGGACATGCAGCGGAGAACAAACACAAACGCGATTGTGAATAAAGTGTCCGGACCGACGACGCCACATGGTGCCAAACGTGGTGGTCGAAGACGTCGCGAGTCCGAGGACGCCTGCGTTGTTTGGGTTTCGCAATGAAACGAAGCCTCCTGCTTTACAATGGAAATTAGGAATGGGAGAACCAAAGCTCACAGATAATACCAGCGCCACGCTGCCTGTGTGGGGGGGAATGACAACCCCCCCCAGCGGTGCAAGGACAAGGGGAAACTCTCCCCCCCCCAATGGCAGGGATCAGTTGCTCTTGCCAGGAAAAACGTCCAGCATCTAGCTTCACGTGGGGTGCGGACGTATACCCAACAACAGCCCTTAAACACAGCAGCCAGCTGGCCCGGTTGGTTTTGCCGTAATCTTATCTATGATTTTGTAAGTAAAGACTATTCAAATGTTTCTAAGAAGCCGCTGTAATCTGATTGTTAGCACGAGGCAGTGGGGTCATGATGTGTGGATGTGGATTGAAACCGAATGTCCAATAAAGACAAAAAGAAAAACAGAACGAAAAAGAAAATCCACATTTTAAAATTCAAAGTCAAGTATTGTACAGAATACGCAAAGTATAGTAGATATACCTAATTACAGTAATAGGTATATATATACTACGCACTAAGGAGAGACACAGAGAGAGATGAAGGGAACTGTACAGCCGAAGCTAGAGATTGTATGTTTTCCTTGATGGAAAGCAGCAGAGAGATAGACCGATACTGAAGCGCATCTCGGGACTGGCCTGTGACGATTTCCCTACACGAGAGTAGCCTACGAGGGAGAGGAGTCATGCGACGTTCGCCCTCTGTCGCCCAAAGGTAGTGAAACGGTACTTCCAGTAGGAGATTGTTACAGGGGACCTAAATGTCCTCTGAGAGGTTCTGGATACAGGAGCATTCTTTTAAAGACCTGCAGTATTTGATGAGAAGCAATATTGTGATAGAGAGATAGATAGAGAGAAGGATAGGAAGGAACCCAGCCATTTGAGCTTAGTCCCTGGTGAGAGCGCTGTGAATTGGGTTTAGGACAGACCCGCAACTACGAGCGACTGAGAACACAACTTGAGTGGTCTGTAGAGAGAGGAGAGAGAGAGAGAGAGATTGTTAAATACTATAGTATATAAATATACATGTATATATAGATATATATATGTATGTGTCTATAAATATACATGTAATCTCTTATCTTTTAATATATATCGTATTAGATCATAATATTACAATGAACAGCCATATTTGACGAACGAGTATCATTACATTACATGTATATGTACTACAGATGATAATATATATATCCTTATATATATGATATGATATGTATAGGATAGTATGCTGCACTATTGTTGTACAGTACAGTAGATAGATAGTTATATGTATGACTATAGTTTATATATAATTTATTAAATAGTATTATATGTACTGCGTTTGAATATTCAAATATATATATTCATCGTCTCTTCGTCGCTGTACAATGAGGATTATGGAGTACTACTATATATACTATCATATAGAAATATATTAATACCAGCTATAATATCGAGCATGATGTTAGATAGATAAGTAGGGATTTATATATCTATAGGTAGCTAGAAAACAATATGATTTCAAGTGGATGTCTGTATTATATCTTCATGGATATATCATGAAGATATTATATATATATATATATATACGTAGAGAGAAGAGATGATACCTATAGTATATCTAGATTGCAGCAATATATCTCAATCGAACAAAAAAAAAAATATATATATATATATAATAGGAGAATATCGAAGTATATAACAAGAATGCAGCAAATAGTCGATATCGATCGTGACATCTATATGATGTATAACATTAAACAACAGTGGTCACGGTATGTCTATCATCTGTTGCGTTAGTAGGTTCTTGGCTCAGCCCATAGGAACATCACTGTGCTGCTATATTGTCTCCAAGAATCAACAACTTTTTTTACGAGAGACTTTTATTCCATGTGTTACTAATGGCTGATTTTAGCAACCCCCCCACCCCCAAGTTTCTGAATGTACTTTCCTGGGCATCGACTCGACCCCAACAACTTCTTCAGTGGCTCGAGGCTGCTCGCATTCACAAATGTGTGTAGTTTATGTAGACTATGTCTCCACTGGAAACATTTACATGCAGTTCAGCCTAAACTCGTGTTTTTCCACCCCGCCTCTAATTTCATCAGAAACAAATTAGTGGCGCTACATGAGGGGTGAGACAGCAATGCAGCCACATCAAAGTGGGATGTGGGAGATATGGTAGTCTCCAAACACACGGTATAAAGGTTCCAGCGTCACGGACAGGTGGAAAGGTCACATGGATGTACCACGATCACCAATGCCCAACCTTGAAACTGGAATACAGAGAGGGGACGACGAAGTTACTTTTTCTAAGTATTTTCGTAGTTCTGGAAAAGAAAGATTGATTCCAGGCATATGCACACGTGGTAACATGAGCATCATATCGTAGCTCCAGAGTCTATGTGCTGCTTTTATGCCGTCAAGCCCTAGCTTCACACCCAGTTACCACTTTAAGTCATGGAGGACAGGAGGAGTCCCAAGAGTACAGCCTGTACAGTGACAACTTCTACAGTCCTCCACCTCTGCCGAGCCCGCAGCAGACTTTGCAGTCCACCTGTGAACTGCTGGGGAGTGACTATGACTGAACCCAGCACACAAACCAGTTTACCCTGGGTCGGGTGATTGAACGCCGTACTGGTTCCCGGCCTTAACACGTTCGTCAGCGTATACATGGCACGCGAGGCAACCCCAGCTCTACGACGGTCAATGCAGAGCGCCTACTATGACCTCGGGCGTGGGAGGAATGGGGGGAGCCGAGGGGGGTTTCAGCTGGTTCCCCTTGCCCACTCAAGAGGACCTGATGAAAATCGTCAGGCCCCCCTATTCTTATTCTGCTCTGATTGCCATGGCGATTAACGGAGCACCAAATCGCAGGCTGACCCTGAGTCAGATCTACCAGTACGTAGCAGACAACTTCCCATTCTACAACAAGAGCAAGGCTGGCTGGCAGAACTCCATTCGGCACAACCTCTCACTCAATGACTGCTTCATGAAGGTGCCCAGAGATGATGACGATCCAGGTGAGAGCATGTTTATCCAGGGTGTTTTTTTTCGGAGGGGAAAGTTTTATATTTCATCCGCAGTGTATCCTATAGTAGCAGCTGTGCTTATAATGATGTACTCTGTGTGCAGGAAAAGGCAACTACTGGACCCTCGACCCGAACTGCGAGAAGATGTTTGACAACGGCAATTTCCGCCGCAAGAGAAAGAGAAAGGCTGACATCCTGCCTGAAGACGCAGGATCAGACTCCACTGCATCCAGCCCAAAAGACCCGAGCACCAGCAGCAGCTCAGAGAGAGGACCCTCTCCAGTGTCTGGAAGCTCAGCCCCATGCCTTAATGGCTTTCTCTCCCAAATGAACGAGGTGGTCTCGGGTTCAAGCAACGTGCGGGAGGATGCTCTGCTGCCCTCTATACCCCTGGCTTTGGCACTGGACACTCAAAGAGCTTCTCCCACTGGGGGCTTTGGCCCATACTCTCCAACGGCTACAGTTCCACAGTGGGACGCCCAGGTTCCTCCACCATCCCACCCTAGCCTGTCCACATCTCCGTCTCACTACACAGCCAGTTACAGTGACTCAATCCTTAGCCAGTTCAGCAGCCATCTCTACCCAAGCATGGACTCCGCCGGCATGGTGTATCCGCGAGAAGGCACAGAGGTGTAGAGGACATGAGACTGAAGCAGGTTTCCCATCAGGCACTTCACAAAGCGGTTGGCTGAAAGAGCCAACTCAATTCCCAGCCTTGCCTGAGTCAGCAGGTCATAGCAGACACTGAGGACACCCCCCTCTGTGTGAACACGCACAAACTCCGATCTCAGCCCGAGTTGCTGATATCATCTGATTTCAGGTCGCAGCTAAGCATTTCAGACGTGCTGATGATTTTTGTACATAGGGTTTGTTGTAGTATATTCATTGCACTGGCCTTTATTAGAACTGAAATGTATGTGTGTGTGTTTTATATTTTGTTACTTTAAAATATGTGGGTTAATGTATTTTTTTTTTTTGTGGAAATAAACCAAAATGTACCGACATTTTTGTATGAATATTTAATATAAAAAAATAAAAAACTGAACAGCAATTATCAACGACAGCTGTGTTCTTTCATTCCAGCAGTTACAATAAACGTTTTCCTTTTCCTCATTATGCCGGGAGATAAATCATGATGAAAGAACATGACGTGCAAAAACCAAATGCAAATATAATCTGATATTTATTGGGCTTTGATTGTCAGTACTTGTGGCTGACTGAAGTCAAATCTGCCTGTTATCTGTTATTATAGCCACAGATGCACACGATGTGTGGCGCGTGTGTGTGTGTGTAAGAAGCGGTGGGGGGGTTAGCGGTGGGTGACGGGGATAGCCAAAGGAACCGTTAAACAACAAACTCAGAAAGAGAGGGAAACAGACAGGTTTGGCAGCAAGAAGAAAAAATAAATGAAGTAAAACTGGCTCCTCAAGGTTTCATGGTATTCTCTGCAGTCCCACTAATTACTAGAAAGTCAGGCTAAAATAGAAATACACAGAAAAGCCAGACATCTAGATGAGATAATATTAAATTAGGTGATTTTAATCATTTAAACAAAGTAGCATGCAAAATGGAAGACTATGGTAGGAATATGGTTTGCTTGAGTGGGGTCTATGGTATGCTGCAGAGTCTAGACATGGTCCAGCTCAGACAGTTCAATAAGGCTGTAAGATTTCCTCCACATAGACGATCCGAGGTAATGTTTTACGACTGTCTGTCCTTTGCTGCATATATTTGCATGTGTGATACGGATGTGCCGGTGTATAACATTTTTAAACGCTCCCACAGACTGGCATTTTTTGCTGAGGCATCTTTTACCCAAGTTCCCTTGCCGTGGGAATCAACCTTGCCTCTCTCTCCCTCTGACGAAGCACGGCCTACAGTGGTCACGTAACGGCAGGGGCCCAGAATGGCTGATTTATTTGAGGTCAAGGGGTGCACCTACACCTATGTCTCTACACTCAGCTCCACTTAACATATCGTCACTGTCCATTGAAAACCATGTATCTCCATTTTGGTCGATTTTAGTTTTTTGCCGTTATTCGATCACATGAGCGGCTGTGTACATTGGGTGGACATTTCATGATGAACGGATCCCCAGAAATATCCAAAACGTGCTTGGAAAAAAGTCTGGTTCCATTGATCTCCATTCAAATTCAATCAGGTTTTTGACCTCTCCTGTAAAATTGACATTTGGGAGATACTTGTGGATTTTATTTGGACAGTGACGATATAGATCCCCTCCTTTGACCCTGTTATTCTATGAATAGGAGCCCCACAGGGAAACCACGGAGCGGGCATTATTTGGGTGGCTCTCTAATTCTCTAAATTGTGCTGCCAAAAACTGTGGGATAAAATAAACAGTGAGCAATTACATACACTTACTGAGCACTGTACCAGGTACACCTACATTGTTTTAACACTCACTGTCCAGCTCCATTTACCATAGAGGTCCACTCACAGCTCTACAACTACAGACAGTCTATCTGTTTCTCTGCATACTTAATTACCAGGTATGATGAGGGCGGTGGATCATTCTCAGCACTGCAACGGCACTGACGTGGTGGTGGTGGTGTGTTAGTGTGTGTTGTGCTGGTGGGAGTCCACCACCCAAAACTATCCACGTCCTGGGGAGAGCATCATCCTGTAACCACTGATGGTTACTGAGTATGTCCAACACAAACTGTGCAGCAACAGATAAGCTATCAACTGGCTAACAAGGCAGATGCAGGCTAATGGAGCGGACTGGGACTGGATACAGTGTTCTTAAGCCCAGCACTAACCAACCCGCTACTACGTCAGCGCCTACTGTGATTCTGAGAATGACTCACCACCCAAATGATATGTGCTCTTTGGGGGTCCTGATTGAAGAACAGAGGGGTAATTAAGCATGCTGTGAAACAGATACCCTACAGTTTGTAATTGTAGAGCTAGAAGGTGGACCTATATGGAGCTGGACCGTGAGCGTAGAAACAAGGTGGCTGTGCTTCATACGGTGCTCAGTAACTGTATGTTCCTGTTCATCGTTTATTTTCCGCCACTGCTTTTGGCTGCACAAATTTAGAGACTTCTTTAAAGAATTCTTTCATTTTTAATGGAATGTAACGAAAGAACTCAAAACAGACGGAATTCCTTTCTCTAGCACGTATTTACATAATGCAAATGACCGCAACAGAAACAATTAGTGACCTGAAGATTTGGTTAGGCTTTAGCCTTTTGGAATTGTTCTGAGGACAGGCATGACCCCCAGGTCACTAGTCAAATAGGCCTGATGGGACTTTCTCAGGCCTTCCCTGCTGATTTGCATAGGTCAGACGCAGCTACGTTTAGCAGTGCCTGAGACTCTAGGATTTTCCGTACAGCCATGCATTATGAGCTGTGGTGCAAATCCATCCCTGGATTCAATACTCTCTCGGTGCGCATTTAAGGACTAACTGCCACCCAGGCCCGATATCAGATTATCAGATATCAGATGCTACAGACTTGTCACAATAATAAACTGTCCTTCATTACCCTTCATTTAGGACCTATCAATGTCACTTTGCTTTGCACTGTGCTGTCAGTTGAACAGCGTTTTATAAACATTAAGGTTCCAAGAGATTGCAAGCGGCAGATTGACTGACAGCTATTAGATCATACAGTTGGCACTGCATCAGACATACGTAGAGCAAATGAAAACGTACTGTAGCTGTTTGGCTAAAAACGTTCCTAGATGTTCCCTTTTTGGCCTGGATGTATGGTTCAAGGCGGTGGGTTTACATACCTACACCCTGGCTTCCTTAAAGAACCATCACCTGAAAGATCTTTTTAGGGAATGACATGCCATTCTTCTAGGCATAGTTCCAAAAGCACCCTGTCTGATACCTTTATTGAATTTCTGGGATGTAATATGTTAATGAGACACAGATGTTAATGAGCTACACCGGGTCCTTGTATCTTAATGAACCGTAATAATAATATTAGCACCCTCATTACCACTCAAAGTGGTTTGTAAAAATGCCACCGCATTAAAACAGTTGGCCGTGATGAGCCCGTCCTGATGGGCAGATAAGCAAGGCATGTGCTGGAGTCCTCTCCGTCTGTCGTCCTGAGCCCTGTCCTTCTGACCGTCCT